>JACXGK010000288.1:0-44631 GCA_016801125.1 Novumbra hubbsi
CCTCGTCAATAATCACCAACCCTACTTAGCTTCCTGGTTTTCGACACCACCTTGTCGATTCAAACTAAGTGCTACACTTGTTTCACCAAGACTAGGACTTTAGTTATTTGACTGCTGCATTACACTGCAGTACATGGCTTTCCAGCCCTTCTTATATTTACATATATATACCGATCACTACCACAAACTCTCCTGTACAGTCCTTATCCACCAAGGATTCCTCTAGTCGTGCGATTGGGTCCCTATCATCACTCTGTTCCATCGGAACCCTTACAGATTTAATGAATCACGATTTAAGATTGTATCACCAAAAAGCTCACACGACATCTGACAGTCAAAGTGTAAGTACAGGATGGTGTCAAATGTTTACAATTACATTTTAATCATCAAGTGACCTACAGGAGCAAATAGGTAGAAGTGCCATTATCATGATCTTTCATCTTGTTGTCTTTGTATTTCAAAACAATTACTTTTCGATTACTGGTCCAAATCTTGATGCTAAACTAACCGTGTAGATAAGTATAAAGTTATCTAAAATGTCTAATGTACAAAGGTATGTTTGATGTAGAGCTATAGAATATGAAAATATTCTAGCATTATTTTTAATAACTTTAATAAAGTATAACATTTGTAAGCATCAACCGTGTGCAAGATCATTTTCTATCGGTTACTTTTTTCTTCCACCTGGTTGTAACACATTGGTGTAACATTAATATGTCATACCAATAATAAAGTACAGCATTCTGACTTGTTTAGACCAGCTTTGCTCATCATCCGCCAATACTACCAGACAGGAAAACATGTTTGGGATGTTTTTTTTTTTTATGAACGTTTTTAACCTTGTGTTTATATGTCTCTGGTATCTGATTCGAACCCTGTGGTCTTGATCTATCACCACTACACACATGTAGCAGTAGCTGCTTTTGCTATTATGAATTTGCTCTTCTAGGTGGCTACATCTTTCCCAACTCAGTCTGGCAGTTGTATAACCAAGGCTGAATGGTTTTGTGACAAATATATATCAGTCAGTCCTATGTTAATATGTTTGTAATAAGTGCATTTAGATGTGTGCGTTCACTCACAGTCGCTAAAAATCACGTTCCCTGAGAGAATATAGTATATCCTTGATTGTTATTTACTAAATGTGGTTCACAACACATTCAGTGTTTACGAAAACAGTGTTTTCTTAATCTACAGGTCTATTCCTCCGTTTCTCCGTTCACCCCAACCCATACACAATTTACATCTGTTTACACACAAACATCTGTTCCATTCATGCTTGTTTTGTGAACTCAGATAACGGTCTTTGTAAAACCAAATTATTACCCACTGCCATTCAAAAATAAAAGACAAATAATTTGAATTCTAACACACTCAATAAACGGTTAAGGTTAAGGTTAGAGTTCACATGTGTTTTAGAACCATAAGAGCATTAGAGAGGCAGAGGGGGAACGAGATATGAAAGATGAGGGACAAGGGGTTTTAACTATACACTATGTTCTTGTACATCGTATGATAAGGAGGGAAGTATGACAAGGCCTTGAGTGATGTATGAACCGATTAGATTACTTTCTGTACGTGCATAAAAAGCTGTATTGAAAACAACATGTTTGCAGTTATACAGCATCTCCTGTCAGGCCAGAACGCTTCCTCTGCTGCATTTAATGAATACTTGGGGAAAAAACCCGTTGTGCATCATCTCTTTCGGTCTACAATGTGTTGTGTTGCACAGCTGGTGCTGCATCCCTACCCTTTGTCTGGCGGTCAAACCGTGTCTAAAAATCATTCTTCAGCTGCGCTGGCTGTGCATTCCACTAATGGGGGATAAGGATGACCAAGCATATGGACCATAACAACAGCATCTAATCCTACTGCAGCCTCTAACATCTGTCCGTCTTTAGCCAATTTCCTTACATTACTTGTAACTCCATTACATTTTAAACATTTTTGCATGCATGTTTTTGATCTGTGAGCGCGGGCATGGGAGCGCGGGCATGTGAACGCGGGCATGTGAGCGCGGGCATCTCGCTCCTACCACACATTATTGGACAACTCTGGTTCCAACTCTACAATTTGGAGTAAATCCTACCTCCTTGCCACCCCAACCTGAACAGCCTATTCTGCCAAATAGGTGATAATGGGCAAGATTTGGCAGAAATCAAGATATATTAAGAGTTTGAGTTAGACTCTCCCGTTTACTAAATGTTTAAAACGAAACCCTGTAAAATGCGTGACCCTGGCCCATTCTCCTATAGATAGCATTAATATACATTTTGGGCACTCCCTTATTACCTTACATAACCAAGGCTTCTGATTTCCTTCCTTCGCCTCTTAAGAGAAACCTGAGCCATCTAAACTACATTTTAATAGTGGAAAATCTGGAGCAGCATCATTATCAGACAAGGCGTCCTGTATCACATGACATGTGAATGGAAGTCTTCAAGCTTCCTAAAAACATGTCTCAATGCTTTTTTGATTGAAACTGTCTCACCTGGCTCTGTTTCCATTGTAAGCATTGTTAGAGTACACATACCATGGAACATATAATTTTGCCCAAGGATTCAAAATAGACAACAAGTCAGATTATGATGCATTTTCTTTCCCATGTGAACAATTTGCACAATAAGTTCCTTTAGTTTTAATGTTGGGAATGTTCTGGTTTGTGTTTCCCAGACTCCTGCAGAGGGGGATCCAACATGGCAGTTAGGGCAGACCACTAGAGCCACCTTAGAGGAGCGGAGGAATCTGAAGGGTCCTTATCTCCAACCATTCCTTGTAATAAACATCTTGTTCCCAGTAGCCCCCACCAAAACATACTCAGAATTCTTTCCCCCAAAGCACTCTGATAACCCTCTTCACCTTCATGCCTGCCAGCATCATACACTCTGCCCACACACACACACACACGCATTCACACACACAACACACTAACTCTACCCACACTACAAAACACTAACTCTGTCCACACACCACGCAACACCCTAAATCTACCCACACACACAATACACTAACTCTGTCCACACACACACACACCCAATACACTAACTCTGCCCACACACAAACACACACACACATTCACACACACGCACACAAACACAAAACACCCTAACTCTACCCAAACACACAATACACTAACTCTGCCCACACACAAACACACACACACATTCACACACACACACACACACGCACACACAAACACAAAACACCCTTACTCTACCCATACACACAATACACTAACTCTGTCCACACACACAATACTCAAACTCTGCCCACACACACAAAACACTAACTCTAATCACACACACAATACACTAACTCTGCCCACACACAAACACAGACGCTATCACACACACACCACCCTAACTATGCCCACACACAAAACATTAATTCTACCCACACACACAATACACTAACTCTGCCCATACACAAACACACACCCATTCACACACACACAAGACCCTAACTCTGTCCACACACACAATACACTAACTCTGCCCACACACACAAAACACTAACTCTGTCCACACACACAATACACTAACTCTGCCCACACAAACAAAACACTAACTATTATCACACACACAATGCACTAACTCTACCCACACACAATACTCAAACTCTACCCACACACAGAATCTCAGACATTTTAAATTGTCTGACACACAGACACAATCGCAGGGCCCATGGTTTTGTTCTGGGCTCTGGGTCTGAAAGGTCAGCCGTGTCGCAAAGCAAGGGTGAACATGGTCTGCTACAAGGCTTAGGTAGGTGGTACGTGTCAAAGTATCATCCACATCAATGCCTGGTCCCAGGGTTTCCTAGCAGAACGTTGCCCAAACTCATCACACTGCCTCCCCTGGCTGACCCTCTTTCCATAGGGCGTCCTGGGGCCACATGTTCTCCAGGTAAGCAACACGTGCTCGGCCTGTGAGAATGTGATTCATCAGACCAGGTCATCTTCTTCCATGGCTCCGTGGTCCAGTTCTGATGCTCATGTGCCAATTGCAGGGCACTTTGTGCAGTTGACAGGGGTCAGCATGACTGGTCTCTGGCTATGCAACGCCAAACGCCACAAACTGGGATGCACTGTGTGTACTGACACTTTTTCATCAGAACCAGCATTCACTTTTTTGGCATCTTGAGCTACAGTAGCTCAACTGTTGGATCAGACCACACAGGTCAGCCTTCAGTCCCAACGTACATCAATTTTACAGACCCCTCGGTCTGTATTTTAACAATCCTAGACTCTTCCATCAACATGAATACATTTTGTTCTTGATCCCGGTATCAGCTGTTTGGAGGATACTCCTGAAGAATGTCTCAAATGTACATTCACTTCTCCTCCACATTTTAACATTCAGTTGCTAGCATATTACAGTTTTTCACAATTACTAAAACAGATTTCTTGAAACCACCCATTTTCTCAAAACTCCAAACACAAAACCAATCTTCTAACTGCATTCACAAACCACAGACACTTCTGTCAAAATCAAACTCTCACCTCAAAACCAATACATCTGTTCTCAAAAGCACACAATGCTTTTAGATCATACACAGCCAGTCAATAGATAAAAACGTTCATTAGACACTAAATAAAAAGATGGAGAACACAGTGTGCAGGGCATGTAGATACAGTAATTGTAAATAGTAAGCACATTTTGAAAAAAAGGATAATAATCACAATTTAGTTCAGGGAAAATATTGAATACTGTAAATACAGTATATACAGAATTGAATGTCTGTATACCAACAGTGGCATACAGTTTTTCTGAATTTCTATAAAACTAACCCTCATTCTCTGAACCAAATTGTTAGTTGCCTAAACCAATTTGGTTTAGATAATGGGGTTTAGTGTTTAGCAATTCAGAAAAACTGTAAGCATTTGCCTATACAAATTATTGTATAGAAAAGCATTATTATTATTGTAGAAAAGCATATCAAAAAGTTTTGCAGACATTTCCTTGATTTTCCCTCTCAACCTAATACTCTTCATTCTTAATCTAAGATTTGGACAAATGTTCATAATGAACACGATCTGTTATTTGTATACCAACTTGGATATGTCCTGATTTGTACGGAATTGACCTTGTTTTTATTTCTGCCTGTTCAGCAGATGTGAGATGAGGTTCTTGAAAAAAATTAATGTGTGTATTATTCAACATTGCTTGCAAGATGAGGTCACATTTGGTTCTTAATATATAATTCTGATATTTTTACTATCCTAATAGGGACGTAGCATCAAGGTTATTTAGCGCTTGGGAAGATGAACACTAACCCTAACACTAACACTAACCCTAACCCTAACCCTCACACTCACACTAACCCTAACACTAGCCCTAACCCTTACCCTAACACTAACCCTAACCCTAACCATAACCCTAACACTAACCCTAACCCTAACACTAACCCTAACACTAACCCTAACCCTCACGCTAACCCTAACCCTAACACTAGCCCTAACCCTTACCCTAATACTAACATTAACACTAACCCTAACCCTACCATTAACCCTAACACTAACCCTACACTAACCCTAACACTAACCCTAACACTAGCCCTACACTAACACTAACCCTAACCACACTCCCACAGTTTCCTGCCACAGCCAGAGGGCAGCCATGGAGATAAAGGCCTACAAAGACACAGGTCCCATATTACCATCCTTGCTGAGTAGGCTGATCCATATTGAGGTCAATCCAGAGTTCTTTCTTTACTACACTGTTGATGGCCTGATGTTGGCTGAAATGTTTGCACTATATTTATGTATCTTCCTTTTCTGCACACAGTTTGGGCAAGGATTGTTTTTTTCTTTACACAGTTACACTTTGTAAAGAAAAATAGAGCGCATACAGCCTTTCTTTATTTCAGACTCAGAAAATAAACCGCAAGGCTATAACCAGTCTTTGTTTTGTGTAATGCATATCGCGAAATTAGGGAGTGAACTCCCTTCATTTTAACTTTCTGTAAAATACCAGTCTCTCACCTGTCAGCAAATATTGGATTTCCTTTAACAGCACCCTCTTTCAACCCTCCCTAATCCCTGGAATGTGTCATTTTGTGTTGCTGTGTCCCTTTGTTCGCCTGCAGAAAGAGCCCCGCGGTGGAGTCACTAATGAAGGCAGGAACCTGAATGCCAAACCTTCCATTAGGGTTCCCCCAAACGCCAATCAGCCACAGCACCCTGAGCAGAAACACTCAGGAGCACTTGGCCTGCTCGTTTCAGACTTGGACAAGCTGTACTATGCTCATTAGGGCTTGTTATTCCAGAGACAGGTGTGTTAGTTCAACAGGGCTGGGAGGTGACCTCTGACCTCTAGCACAGTGTGGTGCTATATGGCCCCTCCCTGTCACACCAAGGTTCTTACATCCGTTAGAAACAGTCCCAGGAATGCCACCACTGTAGTCGCGACCACTGGCCCCTTGCCTCACTAGGTTTTATAGACGCAAAGTGTATGGCAGAACAGTTTGGACGCTGTTACGGTACCCGGATGAAAAGTGTTACAGCCGCTTGTTTTATTGTAAAGACATCAAATTAACTGTGTCTGTGGTGATTCCAACTTTTAAATGATTAAAATATCAATCGAGCAGTGAAGATTAATTAATGTGATTCATGTCTACCAAAAATGAGGAACAAACTGAAAAGACATACAACCTAGTCTATTTATGTGAAAAGAGAGGCTGTGAAACGTTGTTAAGTTTAAGACGAGAAAATATAGATTAAAAAGCAATTTTTTAGGATAACTAAAACTTTTAAATCTCTAATGTGCTATTACATATTAAAGAGCTCGACACAGTTTCTACCCAGCACACCTATTAAGAATGCAACACTGCAGCAGATCCACTTGACAACACCACTGAGGGGAAACCAAATGGGGCTCACCTGATTAAACCTACACTTTCAAGTTCGAGCATCCACAACATTCCTCAGTCGTGCCTGATCAAATTAGATCATTTTCTAAGCATAATTTGTAAACTATTATTAATATGATTAGTTTTAATTAGTACGTACTTTGTTAGTAAATTTTTTGAGCCAGCAGAGATTTGATGATTCCCCATCCAGTGCAACGACTAGCTAGGCCGGCTGTTGTCGACCATATTGGGACGTTTCACCAGGCAGACTGCTTGTTCTATTTAGACAGGTGATGGCACAGGTATACCTTCAGTAAAAAAACTGATTTCCATTCTCGCAGAGGTTTCAGAAATTATTCATGAGCTTTATGGTATTCCTCCTCTCTAAATCGAGTGTTAGTAAACAATTAACATGCACACAAACACTGTTAAGCCTGAAAAACATAGATAAAACTATAATTGCAATGTACAGTGTGGAGAACAAGTATTTGATACACTGCCGATTTTGCAGGTTTTCCTGCTTACAAAGCATGCAGAGGTCTGTAATTTTTATCATAGGTACACTTCAACTGTGATAGACTGTAAGAGAATCTAAAACAGAGAATCACATTGTATGATTTTCAAGTAATTCATTTGCATTTTATTGCATGACCTAAGTATTTGATCACCTACCAACCAGTAAGAATTCCGGCTCTCACAGACCTGTTAGGTTTTCTTTAAGAAGCCGTCCTGTTCTACACTCATTACCTGTATTAACTGGTCCTGTCTGAACTGGTTACCTGTAGAAAAGACACCTGTCCACACACTCAATCAAACAGACTCCATCCTCTTCACAATGGCCAAGACCAGAAAGCTGTGTAAGGAAATCAGGGATAAAATTGTAGACCTGCACAAGGCTGGGATGGGCTACAGGACAGTAGGCAAGCAGCTTGGTGAGAAGGCAACAACTGTTGGCGCAATTATTAGAAAATGGAAGAAGTTCAAGATGACGGTCAATCACCCTCGGTCTGGGGCTCCATGCAAGATCTCACCTTGTGGGGCATCAATGATCATGAGGAAGATGAGGGATAAGTCCAGAACTACATGGCAGGACCTGGTCAATGACCCGAAGAGAGCTGGGACCACAGTCTCAAAGAAAACCATTAGTAACACACTATGCCATCATGGATTAAAATCCTGCAGCGCACGCAAAGGTACCCCTGCTCAAGCTAGTGCATGTCCAGGCCCATCTTGTCATGTCCTGGCTGGGGCCCCAAGCCTTCGCTATGCCTTGGGGCTCACCCCCAGTCAGGACATGACACATAGAGAGGCCTCTGGCCTTCTCTGTGCCACTGTGGGCTCACCAGTCAGAGCAGCTGTGTTCAGTTGTCTCTGATTGGGGAGCCTACTTAGGCTGAGTTATTCCCTCGGTGTGGTTTATTGTTTGTTAGTAATGACAATGTTCACGTTCCTGTTTTGTTTCAATGTTATTCCCGTGGATACGCAACATGTTCTTTGTAAGTTGTTTTAGTTCTGTTTGCTGCTCGTTACAGCACCTTTACTTTTACGTTTACAGTCCGTGTCGTGTTTGTCCTGTTTTATGGGAATAAATTCACCTTTCATTTGAAAATGTCTGTGTTTGGTTCCGCACCACACTCAGGACGTGACACATCTGAAGTTTGCCAATGACCATCTGGATGATCCAGAGGAGGAATGGGAGAAGGTCATGTGGTCTGATGAGACAGAAATAGAGCTTTTTGGTCTAAACTCCAATCGCTGTGTTTGGAAGAAGAAGAAGGATGAGTACAACCCCAAGGAGGTGGAAACATCTTTCTTTGGGGATGCTTTTCTGCAAAGGGGACAGGACGACTGCACAACATTGAGGGGAGGATGGATGGGGCCATATATTGCGAGAACTTGGCCAACAACCTCCCTCCCTCCCTCAGTAAGAGCATTGAAGATGGGTCGTGGCTGGGTCTTCCAGCATGACAACAACCCGAAACACACAGCCTGGGCAACTAAGGAGTGGCTCCGTAAGAAGCATCTCATGGTCCTGGAGTGGCCTAGCCAGTGTCCAGACCTGAACCCAATAGAAAATCTCTGGAGGGAGCTGAAAGTCCATATTGCCCAGCAACAGCCCCGAAACCTGAAAGATCTTGAGAAGGTCTATATGGAGGAGGGGGCCAAAATCCCTGCTGCAGTGTGTGCAAACCTGGTCAAGAACTACAGGAAACCTATGATCTCTGCAATTGCAAACAAAGGTTTCTGTACCAATAATTAAGTTCTGCTTTTCTGATGTATCAAATACTTATGTCATGCAATAAAATGCAAATTCATTACTTAAAAATCATACATACATGTGATTTTCTGGATTTTTGTTTTAGATTCCGTCTCTCACAGTTGAAGTGTACCTATGATAAAAATGACAGACCTCTACATGCTTTGTAAGTAGGAAAACCTGCAAAATCGGCAGTGTATCAAATACTTGTTCTCCCCACTGTATTACGTGGCCTGGCCCCACATTCAAGTTTTTTCTGTGAATGTCAGAGTACTTACATAAATCCAGACTTTTAATAAATCCCAGCTCTATTATAGGTCAACATTTTACAGGCAGGTACTTTACCATTTCATACACAGTCTGTACTGGAAATGTGGGTAATGAGGTCCTGTTTCGCTCACAATCGCTTTCCTGTTTTCTACAAATTAAAAATATGTTCAGAAACTTAAAACTTTATGCTAACTTTCAGTAAGTTATTTTCCATTTCAGAACACCCCTCTGTTAAAATGTTGTCTGTTAAAGGGTAAATCAACAACCTTATTGAAAATGCCAATTTTCTGGATGTTTTGGCCACTAAAGTGACAAGGAAATACCATGATACTGATACCCATTTGATCTGTCAGATCACTGGACGGTTTTCTTACTACAATAAGCTTAGGCCCAGCTTCTGTGCATGGTAGAATTTTACCTTGCATTTGTGGATGCAGTGAACTGTTCACAGACAGTAGTTTTCAGAAGTGTCCCTGAGCCCATGCTGATGTCCACTACATAATTGTGTCTGATTTTAATGCACATCTGCTTGAGGGCCTGATAATCACGGCCATCCAATATTGGTTTTCGGCCATGTCCCTCAGCTATGTGTGCAAATTTTTTTTTATTGACATTTATTATAAAATATATGTTCATTTCATAGAGTAAATGATAGTAAATTACACAGTGATTGATATGGAATTCAATTAAAAAGGAATGTGGGCAATAAAGGGGCACTCAACCCTGGATAACCATTAAGTGGTGTGTGTTATGTCTGAGAGATCTTTAGGTCAGAGAGATTCCATTCAGATAAAATTGTCCAGACGCAGTGTTGGAATGGGTTTTGAGTGCAAAACAACATTTAGTCAGAGCATGTATTGAGGATGGGGCAAAATCTGATTATTAAATGTGAATATTTGAATTTCTTGTTACGTTGTGTTCATCATTAAAAGAAAACTACTTAGCTAAACTAAACAGTTACATTTGAATGATTACTTACTCAAAAGTCCTATTACTGCGCCATACAGGTTTAACACAGAGTAGGTTAAGAAATCAAATACAGTATCTCTAGCTGTCATCCATTTTTTATGAAATCCTTCTCAACAGAATCTTAGCCTTCATCTTGGGTAGAAAATGTCTATCAATATTGGTAAGTGAGATTGTCTGGGTAGAGGGAAGGGTGTTTTAGAGCTGTGGAAGGGGTAACAAAGGGGTCTCCGAGGACTAGTAGCTGGTGGTGTTATTATTATTTCGCTGTGCATTTATTATTTACAGTCATTGAACTGTACATTCAGATTTAAACCCTTGCTCCAAATATGTTTCTGTTAAGACATGCTGCTCACCCAAAACTAAACATAGTTAGCATGTACAAGTGATTTAAGATAATCTTTTGATCATTTCGCAATTTGATGTACATTTTCAGAAGCTTGGAGGGTTGCATAGATGTCCATATGCTATCCAGTAGTAACCTGATTGCTGTTAGTTGTTGGGATACAATCCTCAGACTCATCATCAGACCTTACACCGTTGCAGTGGGCACGGGGTTCCTCCTGGCTCAGGACAATGCCCAGCCTCATGTGGCCAGAGTGTGAAGACAGTTCTTGGATGACAGAAGCACTGATGAATGCAGCAATCAATCAATTACACAATGTACAGCAAAGATTTTGATCTTTAATATATTTTCTTTCATCGAGACATGATGTGTGTTTTAAATGGTCCCATAATTTTGGTTTTGAGGAGCAGTGTATCTAAGATATTCACTGTTTGTATTTCCTTTCACGTGGCATGCACAATATTTTGTTATTTAGTGCTGGTTTATTCTCATCTAATTATAATCAGAATTTAGAAGAATATGAATTATTTTCTGTAATTAGGCAGTCTGTTTTTAGGAACCTTACAGGAACCCTGACTGGGTATGCACTTAGTTGAAAAAGGCTCAGGCATATGTGTTGCAGGGGTTGAACCATTAGCACCAATCAAATATACACACAACGATTTATTATTTGACAATTCATGACATAGTTGCCTCATCTGATTTAAGAAACAGGGGAATCTGGATTTTTGTCTCTAAGATCAACCCCTTGTGTGTGTAAGTAGGACACTCTTAATTAGTGTCATAACTCTTAATGCTGCTTCTTTATCCAAGTGAAGCTGTGATTTAATTGCTTGCTTCTGCCTTCCCCATCTGTGGGAACTTGCCCTAAGCAAAGACAAGTTCAGTGCACTACACCTTTGTTCTGTGTCTGCAGTCACAATAACAAAGCAACATGTTATTTTTTACCAGACACATCAACTCCATTTCTACTAGACAATTTTTTTTTTATGATGTATTACATTTTTTACAAACACAGACCAAACAGTTAAAAATCTGTGAATATAATTCTTATTATTGTTATTGGGTTTGAACTACATCCAGTAATGATAATTGACACACATGCTGAACATATTTTAAAAGAAAACAGTCAATGACCAAGGGGATGAGAACACACATGGAACATTGCAGAAGACCAGGGCTTTCAGACCATCACAGGGTAGGTTCCATGGGTGGAGCTGCAGAATGTAACAATAAAGGACAATTAAATAGGAATAAGTTATTAGTACAGACACAAAATGTAGCTCAACAAATAAAGTCTAGGCCAACAGTAGCCAAACATACATTATCACACTTGATACTCAATATGCAATTTTTGTAATAATAGGCACACGCAATGGAAGAATGTTGGTGTTCTACATAGAATTAGAAATAAATACATTTATATTGAGCTGCTCATTGGAGAAGATTGCGTTGACTCCCACTCTGACTGTTTAAACTGTGCATTTGTTTGTTAACTGTTTCCTAAAACATTACCAAAAATGTTAGCCATTTTTAGCCATGTTTATAATTCCTAAAACACTTTATTAAGGACAATACACGCAAAAACATTCAGCAAAATTCCAGATACGACATTACCCAAAAACAGCTTTCACACAAATCCCTTTTTCCATTTACTCTTCGCAAAACTCTGCACACAACACTCTTCTAAATCACTATGTCACAAAGTTATCATGGGGAAAACATTGCTATTCCATAACCAAACACACATTTTAGCCCAGTTTGTTGTATCAGATTAAGATTACTGAGCTAATTGTTTTCAATATAATGGTTAATTTTGTGTTGGATGTTAGGGATTTAGTCAACATAGAGAACATTTTGAGATATTTGTTGAGATATTTGTTTTAAGAAAATTTAGTACACATTCAGGACATACGTCAGCAGTTGTGCAACCTTATTAAGTGAACATGTTCCATTAACTGAAAGAGATGTACAATTTGATTCCCAAATATGCGATTTGCTTGATAGTGTATAACAATATGTCGCACCCACATTCTAATGGGCTATGATGAACCTTGTCTCTTGGCGAGTAATGGAGGTTTTGCATAGCCAAATCAAGTATATTTTCAACAGGTTACCTAGTGGTAAATTAGAAAATACATCTGGATATCTGAAACTAAAAAGGAGCTTGTCAAATGTCTGTGCAAAGGGATGCTTTGATTTAATGGCGAAACTCTCTCGAAGGTGTTCATTTAAATGCTATGGAAATTGCAATGTAAGACAAGTGCATTTATTATTTTCATCTCTTGTAGTATACAGCCATGGCCGAATGTATTTAGAATAACTCAAGCACAGGTTTACACAAAGTTTGCTGCTGCAATGTTTTTAGATCTTTTTGCCAGATGTTACTATATCTAATAGTATATGGTGTATAATTACAAGCAGTTTATAAGTGTCAAAGGCCACTATTGACAATTACATTCAAAGTACATGCAAAGAGTCTATAATTGCCGTGTTGACCCTTCTTCTTCAAGATCTCTGCAATTCGCCCTGGCATGCTGTCAATTAACTTCTGGTCCACATCCTGACTGCTGGCAGCCTATGCTTGCATAATCAATGGTTGGAGTTTGTCAGAATTTGTGGGTTTTGTTTGTCCACCCGCCCATTTTGAGGATTGACCACAAGATTTCAATGAGATTAAGTTTCCTGGCCATGATTTTGATGTTTTGTTCCCAAGCCACCTAGTTAACACATTTGCCTTATGGCATGCTGAAAAAGGCATTGTTCATCACTAAACTGTTCTTGGATGGTTGGAGAAGTTGCTCTCAGAGGATGTTTTGGTACCATTCTTTATTCATGGCTGTGTTCTTAGGCAAAGCCCACTCCCTTGGCTGAATAGCAACCCCACACATAAATGGTCTCAGGATGCTTTACTGTTGGCTTGAAACAGTACTGATGGTAGTGCTCACTTTTTCTTATTTGTACACATGTTTTTCCGGATGCCCCAAACAATCGGAAAGGGGATGCATCAGAGAGAATGACCCCAGGTCTCAGCAGTTCAATCTCTGTACCTTTTGCAGAAAATCTGTCATCCCGGATGTTTTTTTCTGTAGAGAAGTGGCTTCTTTCCTGACATTTTTACACCAGGTCATCCTCCAAAAGTCTTCGCCTCACTCATTCCTGAGCAAGCTTGGCACTGGTGGTGCCCCGATCCCACAGCTGAATCAACTTTAGATCCTGGTGCTTGCTGGACTTTCATGGGCGCCCTGAATCCTTCTTCACACCAATTGATCCTCTCTCCTTGATGATCCGATAAATGGTAGATTTAGGTGCAATCTTACTTGCAGCAATATCTTTGCCTGTGAAGCCCTTTTTGTGCAAAGCCATGATGACACCACGTGTTTCAAATTACTATAATAAAATCTCAGGCAGCAGTTTTTGTGAACATTTATATTTGTGTCACTATCAAATTGCAACGTTTGTAAATAGGCCCTAAGCTCTAAAAAACATGGTTCCCAGAACATTATGCACTAGCTGGGATGACTTCCATTCAGGTTTCTTCACATTGGACCTTCATGTCACTGTTCATTCTGAGACACAGCTATACAATTGGGTAACAAAGGTGATACATCCAGGCCTCCTGTATTTAGACTGGCTTCTTCTAACAATGGCAAGCAAATGGTATTCACAGACGACAGATCATACTCACTGCTCCCTCATAATAGCCTCCATTGGAAAGCAGGTTAAAAGCTCTTTATCAGCCATGAAAAAAACTCTGGGCTGAAGTGAGTGTCATTTGTAAAGGAAGCCGGTACAGCCAGTAGCACAGGGCCAGGGGCCCCTCGTTGGTGGGGGTAAACATCCTGTAGGGGATATTGGTACCACAGTAGTCCAAATTAAATAAACAAGAATTATTGCAAAATGTTTGATATACATTTCTTACAGAGTGTACACTGGTGAACGCCTAGATCATCAACCATCACCTTTCAAGGTAACATGGGTCCCTTTTGCTACAGACTGTCATTCGCATGCCTGGCTGCACGTTATTTCAACACCTGCTATTGATCAGCTTTGCAAATAGCAGCAGTTGGCGGGTGGAGAATTCAAAACAGCTTTTGCTAGCTTTTGGTGGAACACATAACATTTTACGGGTTCTGCATTAATTAAAACAAATGTGATTCGTGTGCTGCACTGGTTGCGCCAATACTTATACCCTTACATTTAATATTATGTTTGATTGACTGGCTCAGCTAACTTGTTATAAATCATGCTACATTGAATACACAGAGCCTGATGGCACTGTAGCTATGATACTTTCTTGGGTATTCTATCAGCTGGCGCTCAGCCAGGGCTGTACTAAAGCCGTCTTCTGTTGTTGTTTGTTAGCCTCAAATCTGTGCCTCGGCAAAGAAAACACACGGTCAACTAAATTTAAATCAAGAGATTAGCGATTTCCGTCAAGAACCTTTTATTTTCTGGCCCTGAAGTAGTCTCTAGTTGCTACATATGTTTGGGGTCATTGTCTGGCTGTATGAGGAGGCATTTGCTTTTAGAAGACAAGATGTTTATGAACATTCATTCTGCTGCTTCTGTTGTCAACTAAGACAATTAAGCCCCACTGCGAATGAGCTCCCATTGTAAGACCATGGTGCTGGCAATGCCTGGTGTAATGGTTGATTTCCACAGGGGGCCAGTATTTATGTGTAGCAAATCAGATTACAGTAAGAAAGAAGAATAAATGAGTTTAACCAGATACATCATTATTTTTAGTAGAACCATAATTCTGCGCATTGTGTTTGTAATCTAGTTTGATTCTTTATCTTTAGGGTATTTGGGTTTTTTAATAGTGGGCGTAATTTGATGTTGTACTCACTACCTTTGGTCCATCTCTAGCTACACTGGTTGTGATGCATTGAATATAATTTGATTAGATGAATGTATAGGTCAGCTTAAATTAATAATTTAAGACCATAGAATGATATGCAGAAGTGTCGTATATACAGGTTGCATCAATCATCTTTTGTAAAGGAGTAGGTGGACAAAATCCATCCAAAGTCCATCCAAAGCGTTTGCTGTGACACCAACTGCATCTGTGCACGTGGCTGCATGCCTGAACAAACAGTCTGAAACTGTGGACAGGTCTGTTTGACTGGGATTATTGTGTCAGAAGAGACAACAGACATTCGTTCTTATGAGTGATGAAAAGGGATGTGGAGTTGTTCGTGGTCTCTGTTGAATCTGTGATTTATTCCTCATATTCTTGGGCTGTTTATGGCTCCTGTTTCTACAGCAACACAGAACTGGAAAATAACCCATAATTAAACTGTTGTGCTGAGATGGATGAGACTTTAGCTATATAATGTGCATATTTGCACTGTGGGTGGAACCTGATGGCAGGTGATGGATTCCTTAAGCTGGTGGTGGGAACCCCAATGTGTGCATAGGAATCAGTGGACATTATGAACAAAATACTTTATTTAAGGATTAATTCATCACAAAAAGTGGCCCTTTCTTTACTACATTTAACATAGCTTGTTTCACTGCATTAAGGACCTCAGACTGAGCCAGAGGTAAATGGTGAGCACATCAAAGGGCAGGTGTGTAATTACAGTCATGTAGAGAAGCGCCACAAGGCCTAACTTTTCCCTTTTTACTGTCTCATCTATTTTTCTCAGTCTGTCTTTTTTTCTTCTTTCGCTCATTCTTTCGTTCTTTTTCTTTCTCTAACTTTCAAACTGTACATGTCTGTCTGCCTCTTTTCCCGACAATGCTCTCCTGAAAATACTTGTTCCAACGACAGAGAAGTGCTTTGACTATTAACCCCTTTTGTGTTAGTTAAATTAGAAATGAAATAATTAGTACGTCTGCTAAGTCATCTTAATATCATCAACATAACATTATTAGGCTGAAAGGTTAGGCTATAACTAGTCTATCAAGCCAGATGGCTACTTCTGTAATCTTTGTATGGTTAAGATGCCTGTGCCATTTTGTATGAAAATTCACACTCAGGAGTGATGTCACTGAATTTTCAAACTAATTGCCGCTAAATGTTTTAACTCCCGGCAACAAGACTTGTAATTTGTTGTGAGAGTTACTTGGTTGAAGAGAACACTCACCAGAACTTCAATGCGAGACTGGACCATTGGTGAATGTAATGTATAACAATATTTATACATGAAATTATTTATTCTTTGTTTCCTCATTCATCCAACATTATACAGTTGAGAGATATAAAACAAGGTTGCCCAATATCAACGTTTCTGTTTATTATGGCCCTTGAAATATCCCAATGATTCTACAACAAATATAAGTTAAGGAGTGAAACTATACGTTTAGGCTTAAAAGCTCTTGTTAAAAGCTTCTACTACAACACAATGTTATCTAAAGCCAAACTGGTTTCACTAAAAAGGATAAACTAATTCTCTTGTACAACATTGGGCATTAGTGTATGCTTATAAAATTCAAACGTGAATAAATGTTAACAGCTAAAAAACAAAGAAGTAAATCATGTTTCAAACACGTTTGGTATATCTCACTTCAAAAGTTGAAGAGATATGGTTTTAGGGTTGATCTCCATTAATAATTCAAATGTATGCTCAATTACACAGTCATAATTATTACACTTTGTTTATCTGTTTTAGAGAAATTAGTCAATATTCATTAAAGTGGAAAAAAATCTAGTTGCATTGATCACTCCTGTATATTTATTTTATGATATAACATTTGAAATGTTATTATATTTGTGTGTACTGTGCATTCAAAATGTTACAGTACAATAAGTGAAAATTACTAAATTAAAATGACTCAAATAAAAACCCAGAAAATGCTTGTTTACATAAGTCTTTAGACTCCTTCACCTAATACATTGTTTTACAGCCTTGGGCAGGGATGGTTTGAGAGTTTTCATTCGCCTTTTTCAAATTCCCAGCAAGCTATCATGTACCTTTGACTGAGGAGTGGCTTCCGTCTGGCCACTCTACCATACAGGCCTGATTGGTGGAGTGCCCCAGAGATGGTTGTCCTTCTGTAGGGTTCTCCCATATTTACATAGGATGTCTAGAGCGCTGTCAGAAGCCATCTGGTTCTTAATCAATGCAGGCCAGATGGTTTAATTGGCTGCCAGAGTGAAAGCCAGTCTGGGGCATACCCAGCAGGTCATTCTTCTCTCACAGCTAAAGTAAATTCATTTAATAGACCTCCCATCAAAAAGAGTACTCTTACACAACTGGATAATTGTGAAATGCTATCAAAGCTGTTATGTAAATCTGTGACTCACTGCATCTTATTAACCTGTGTTTAACCTCTTTTAAACAATTGAAATGTTTCTTTGTCAGGGGAGAATGTATTTTGATAGGTCTACACAGACCGCTTTTTGTAATCTAATGGTGTCTGTGTTTAGCCTGCAGGAAACAGGTCCTAGATGTCCTTTATTCAGAGTGTGCCCATCAGATATACCACATTGCGTTTCCTATCAGTCACTTGTTATTTGAAGCACCTTTAATTCTACTTAGTGTTCAGTCTCATGGAAAGTTGATGTGTGATTAATATAAACTGTCAGAAAACAAATTGAGAAAATATGATACACTCTTATGATCGTAGGAAAACATGAGTATCTGGGAACTTGCTTGTGCTTGAATGCATTAGCATGGTTCCCATTACGGAGAAGAATGCCCCTATTTGTTCCTAACAGACTCTCTCAGATGAAACTTTAGACTGGTAGAAGTTGCTAAAAGACTGGAGGTTTTGGTTTATCTACCTGTACGCTGGAGCAGCCAACGTTTGACTGACCCTAATGGAACTATGCTGTGCATTCAATGTAGGAGAACCAGGCCAGAAGTCTGTAGATGCCTCTGAATGTAACACCTACCAAGTAAACTTCACTATACACTCCAGGTGATCACATATTTGGGGATGTTTGAGCTATTTAACAGCTACAGTACAAGAGAGATTGTGTTGGTCTGGGCATGTCATGCACATCACATCCTCCCTAAACAGTGCTGTGTCTGACCTAGAACTTAACAACAATTATAAAATACTCTATAAAAGACCAATATGGTATAAAAGACCAATATCTGAAATATTGTGTTAAACGTGTAATCTTAAAATATCTAACAATGTCATTAATACACAAACCAAATGGAATGACATGATGCGTTTGGATGTTAACACACAGTACATTCTCTTGGTGATCAAATATGGCAGGTGTTTTTTCAGAACTTTTGTTAATACAGAGTAAAACTTTTCCTTAATAAGTAGGCTACTCCTATGATGTCTGCCCCGCGTGGCGCTGCATGCCCTCTCCCTCTCACCGGGCGCTCCACCTCCCGGCGTACAAACTGACCCCATGGACACACCTGCATCACTCATTTTCCCGAGGATTTATCTTCCTTCTTACCACCAGCACTTCACAGGTGTTCTCTAGAAGTCTTAATTATGTTGTGCTGCGTTTCGCCTTGATTAAAAGCCTTCTTTTTGTTTCGTTTTGTATTTGCTTCTCCTTTTCCCCTTGCACATCAGAGACAGTATTAACATTGGTGACATAAAAATATGGTGAAAATTGCCCCCAAACTTTTTAAAGTGCCTGATACCAAATACACAAATTGGACAAAGGTATTGGGCCACAAATGTATTATTTGATTCAGGTGTTTCATTCAGTCCCATTGCCACAGGTGTATAAAATCAAGCGCCTAGCCACATTGTCTGTTTTTCACATTTGAGAATGATTGGGTTGTTCTATAGAGCTCACTGAATTTGAGCGTGGTACTGCAACAGGTCAGTGGGGTACTGCAACAGCTCATAGACAGTCCAAGATCAGCTGTAAGTGATATTATCGCCAAGTGGAAGCATTTAGGAACCACAGCAACTCAGCTACAAAGTGTCAGACCACGAAAAGCTACAGAGTGGGTTTGCCGAGTGCTGAGGCGCATGGTCTGTAAAAGTCGCCAAAAAGTTCCAAACCTCCTCTGGCATTAACATCAGCACTAATACTATGCCGGGAGCTTCATGGCATGGGTTTCTATGGTCAAGCAGCTGTATGCAAGCCTGACATCACCAAGCACAATGCCAATGGACTCTGGAGCAGTGGAAACTTGTTCTGTGGAGTGACGAATTAAGCTTCTCTATCTAGCAGTCTGAGTGATGAGTCTGGGTTTGGCAAATGCCAGAACATCTTTCCCTTCCTGACGTCACTTTGCCAACTGTAAAGTGTGGTGGAGGAGGGATAACGCTATGGGGTTGTTTTTCTGGGGTTGTCTTAGGCCACTTAGTTCCACTGAAGGGGAATGTTATTTGCCTCAAGTTTTCCCAGAAAGGTGGAAGCTGTTATAGCTCCAAAGGGGGAACAACTCGATATTAATGTCCATGGATTTAGAATGGGGTATTATACAAGCTCCTGTAGGTAAAATGTGCAGGTGACCCAATACTATTGTCCATATTGTGTACATCAGACTGTATATTTCTAGCAATAAAATACAATTGATAAAACCCAAAAGTAGTTAAATCCATAAAATTCAATTGATTATTTAACAATATGCTCTATGATACAAATATCAAACATTTCTACAATACTTTCTCCAAGCAAACACTCTAAGACACTCGTGTCTTCCAAACATAACATTTATTGTTGATATTAGTTAAAGAAAATACTCACAGAGAGAAAACAATTATTGCAGTGTAAATTAAAATGGCATTATCCTCCTGAGATCCAACCATTTATTTTTGTTCTCTGAAGAGGACATTTTTACTATTATGAAGTTCTGGGTCCAGATGTCCAGCACAGAGAACATACTACATAAACCAAATTAATATTTCAAAACCCCCCCAAAACGTTTTTTAAGTTGTTATTATAACTCCAAACAATTAAAAACAATTAGAATATGAATTTAAAACACATTTAAGCAACCTTTTTCCCATTGGGTCTCAGGAGGATAAAACACATCACGTTGACAGTCTTACCCACTTAAATGTATTTACACAAAGATTATCACTTGTAAGACCAAATAGTACAGACTGTTCCTGTGTGTGTGTGCGTGCGCTTAATAAGACTACAGTACTGAAAACACATTTATGGGTGGGATACAGTATATTATTCACACTTGAAAATAACATTTCCTTGAGAAATATGCGAACTAGTTAAATTCTGAAGTTGAAAGATCTGTGCTCTTAACCTAAAATGCAAAGTGATTGTACAATTCAACTGAGGAATGTATGCTGATTGACATATATGGCCAAATGATTAAATTCACAATCCCATTGCAGCAGGTTGCCTTACAATTGGTGGCTTTCTCTGTTTCATTGACATAGTTGTCTTCATATTTTGTGCACATTCTATGTATTGACAGTCAGCCAGTGGAAGACAAGGTCAGAGGGAGGGAGAGCAGGTTTCTCTGTTGAAAGTTTGGAATAATAATACAATATGCATATTATTCATATATGGATGTTTACTTATTGGACTTTCCGTCATTTGCAATCAGGCTGCTGTAGTATACAATAGCAGGGCAATACTTTAACGAACAAACCCTAATAATAACTTTTAATTTAAACCTTTTGTTGGATCAGTGTGGGGAGGGAAAAGAGCCTTTCAGTATATAACTCCCTTCTATTGAAAACAAGACTTTTTTTTTGAAGTGAAGAGATGAATTGAGTTGTTCTGGCAACCGGTTGTCTGGGCATCTGTGAGAATTTATAGAAAGAGATTAAATCATCTGTTTACCAAATGGGTATTCAAAGAATGTTTAATCCACTTAAATTAGTTTTACAATTGTGGCTAAATATCTAGGGTGTGCCTTAGTTACGTGCACAATCCTTTTTTAGGTCTCCCCAATCTTTTACAGAGTGTTTTAGACACACTTCTGCATGTTGAGACTGGTTTACAACTGGTTACTCACAAGAGCAGGATTATTAACACTCTTAAACAAACTTATTGTTGGCAATAAGTTGATCAGCAATCATTTTCACAATATATCAATGTCTTTGATTATATATTAATCTCTTGGATTACTTGTTAATGTTTCTGGTGCATTATAGCTCTATTATATTGCTGGATCAGTTATTTGTAGTATTTAGAATTTATTGTTAGACCTATTTTGAACCTCCCATAACCCAAAAGTGATTCAGGACCCTCCAATTGAGAAACATTGATTTATGTTGTACTCTCATCATCCTACACTGAATCTAGGATGTCATGTATTTGTACTGTCTTTTTATATTTATGCTTTTCATTGTGTAATGTTAAATGTTTTAGGTAATGGGGATTCTAATAACATCCTACAATTAAACAAAATTCTTAAACACATGGAGAATTTTGTCTGTTTCTACTGCTCTGGGTAAAAATGAAATACATGAAACAATAGTATGGTATCAATAGAGGACGATCTCTGTGCTTCAACCAATTGATTAAGTTCAAGGGATCAGCCTGTCTCTGCCATTCTCATTTGGGAGCAATGACCTTTACCTGAGTCCTTTACTAAAACCCAACAAAACAATAGGATTTGCAGAATCGTTGCTTATACTCGCTATCATATCAGTTGCGAAACAAATATTCACAGATTGCAGAAAGCCAATTTCGAATCCTTCTTCTGGCCTAAAAAAACTTTTTCTGGCCCCTTATCCTGGAGAGAATAGGCATGTGAACACTGGCAACACCTGGTGAGCATACACTTGTGTACCATGAGAATATGCTTGTGTACCATGAGCATACGTTTGTATACCATGAGCATACGTTTGAATACCATGAGCATACGTTTGAATACGATGAGCATTTGCTTAAATACCATAAGCATGCATTTGAATACCATGAGCATACATTTGTGTTTAATGAGCATACATTTGTATACCGTAAGCATATATTTGAGTACCATGAGCATACGCTTGAATACCATGAGCATATGTTTGTGTTTCATGAGCATACGCAGGGATGGGCAAATATACAGTGGGGAGAACAAATATTTGATACACTGCTGATTTTGCAGGTTTTCGTACTTACAAAGCATGTAGAGGTCTGTAATTTTTATCATAGGTAAACTTAAACTGTGGGAGACGTAATCTAAAACAAAAATCCAGAAAATCACATTAAATGATTTTTTTGGAATTAATTTGCATTTGTGTACCATGTGGAGTGTCTGTGTATAGGCAGACACAGAACTCGTAAAAAGATCTGTCTTAATGTTATTTAGAACATGAGATGTAAAACATAGGTTACATTTGTGTTCATTTGTTTTAAATAAAATGTTTTCCTGAAGTTACAACTTCACTCCCAGCCAACAAGTTGGCTCTAGATGCAGGTTGAAGGTAAACAGACACTCGAGGAGACCGTGGACCTGTTGCACAGCAGGTGAGGCTTGGCTGTAATCATCCTGATGAAAGCTGACTTGTTCCAGAGGGTCTGTTGAGTGATCTCATCAGGAATTCCCATTAACAGAGAAGTAAGGGACCTAGGCTGTCCTGTCCAGGTTTCTCTGGCAGCTGGGTGATGTGACAGCTCTCTCATCACACTGCGATTACAGACACTACATCTCTTGCCTCATTTACCACGGGTGGAAACCTCATCAGCATACTCCCTTGTTGTTCCAACAAGTTTGAACATAGTCACTGATGATCCAATCCAAACTTTTAGTGAGTTACAGAGTCCTTACTAACCAGTTAGGAGATGTTATTCTTTACAATCATGTAAACAAAAGTTAGCGATGATAATGTCTTGATCATTCTGTCTGCAATGTAAAAGTATATTGAATTGTTTCAAAGAAGGTGGAAGAAATCACACTCTTCCAATCAATATAAGAGTAATAAAGAAATAATGTGTCAGCAAAGGCATTTTTAAGGAGACATTCTGTGGAATCCTGTCTCTAACTTCTAAAAGACTGAGAATGAGTCTCTTCCTCAGCTTTGCTTACCAAAAAAGACTGAATTAATATTAGATAGCCTAGGGTGGTTTAGAGTGGGAAAGATAGGTCTGTAAGTTTCTGAATCAAGTGTCAGGACACACAAGTAAATGCTAACTAATAGACGGCTTGCTAGGAAAGTTTAAATGGGGAATTATCTCAGGCAAAAGTAGAAAAATAATATTTGGAACATTAACTTAACTTAAATTATTAACTGCAGATTATTGGCAAACTTTGCTTATAGTACAGAAATTATTTTACATCTGGCTCCTTTAAGGATGAGTAAATGGGATATATTCATTATGACTGACTGCAATATCAAATTTTGTCTACCACAAACATTAATGTTTTGAATTAATCACTATGAGTTTCCTACAACAAGACAAAGCTAGACAATAGTAAGGCTTACTCGCCAGACACTGTTTACAGTAGGCAGTTACCAGGCTGGAATTTCTCTAGTTATGTGCTAACACGATTACTTTAGCACAACAACCCTTCCAGCTTTATTATCCCAACATGTCCTTGGATTCTAAAAGGAGCCTCTGGGTCTGGGACTTTTTCTTTTATCTTGTGACTCACTCTTGCCAGACTGTGTTGTCCTGGCTGAAGACAAAGCAACAATGACAGGGGGAATTCAGCTGAACCTTCAGTGAGTGGAATGAAGTGGATTCATTCATAGAATGTTTACTATTTGTCTGGATAGAATGATTTGTGAGCTCCACTACATTTGCTATAATAGCCTAAATCCAACAATTCAAATGTTTCTCACTGGAAAGCTACATGATGTTTGCCAAAATAAACAATCAAAACAAAAATATCTCTCATAGTCTTAATCATTGTTGGATAATACAAAGCTATGTTCAATTATTTATGTATATGAACTATATAGCTACTATGGATAAGTAGCAATACTCCTAGATAATGCTTTAGGCCCATTGTACAACTGGTTTGTAGAAATTTAACAACTTAATTATGACACTCTATTATTGTCTATAGAGCTCCTATACAGTGAGATGAAAGTTAGCTTTGCATTACTGGACCGCTATGTTTGAAATGTGGGTTTCATAAGAATACACAGACATCACTTGACATGGGGAATGCATGCTGACCCCCATCCCCTGTCCACTAAATCCTTTGAGTTGTAATAGTAGCTTTTACTACCCTTCAGATCTATGTTATGGATAACCCGTAGTCTAAAAACAACAGTCAAGTGACATGAGTGGAGAACTGCAGAAGGATAACCAGTAGAATAAAAACAGTTACATGAATGGAGAACTGTAGATGGATAACCAGTTATATAAAAACTGTTACATGAATGGAGAACTGTGGAAGGATAACCAGGAGAATAAAAACAGTTACATGAATGGAGAATAAAAACAGTTACATGAATGGAGAACTGTAGATGGATAACCAGTAGAATAAAAACAGTTACATGAATGGAGAACTGTAGATGGATAACCAGTTATATAAAAACAGTTACATGAATGGAGAACTGTAGATGGATAACCAGGAGAATAAAAACAGTTACATGAATGGAGAACTGTAGATGGATAACCAGTTATATAAAAACAGTTACATGAATGGAGAACTGTAGATGGATAACCAGTTATATAAAAACAGTTACATGAATGGAGAACTGTAGATGGATAACCAGGAGAATAAAAACAGTTACATGAATGGGGAACTGTAGATGGATAACCAGTTATATAAAAACAGTTACATGAATGGAGAACTGTAGAAGGATAACCTTGAGAATAAAACAGGTACATGAATAGAGAACTTTAGATGGATAACCAGGAGAATAAAACAGTTACATGAATGGAAAACGGTAGATGGATAACCAGTAGAATAAAAACAGTTATATGAATAGAGAACTGTAGATGGATAACAAGTAATATAAAAACAGTTATATGAATGGAGAACTGTAGATGGATAACAAGTGATATAAAAACAGTTATGTGAATGGAGAACTGTAGATGGATAACAAGTGATATAAAAACAGTTACATGATGTAATGAATGTGTTGGTGTAATGAGGGCTAGGCAAGAGTCGTAGTCGAGGGCAGGCAGGGAACTGATACACGAAAAAGACTGGTAGAGAATAAATCCAACGAAAGGCTTTTGGTTTAGTTTAGAAGGAACGCTCAGTACCGACGCGTAACGTACCGACGCGTAATGTACAATACCTCATACTAACCGGACAGAAACGATCGACATATATAGGAAACACCCCATAGAAAACAGATGTAGCCAATTACGGGGGAACCCGGCTGCATTCGAAAACAAAATAACATGACCATCGGACACCAAAAAACCCAGAACGAACAACACAGAACATTAAACATGAATGGAGAACTGTAGATAGATAACAAGTGATATAAAAACAGTTATATGAATGGAGAACTGTAGATGGATAACCAGTGGTATTAAAATTAGTCAGGTTACATGAGTGGAGAAGAAAAAGAGTAGAGCACTGTAAATCCACTAGCCTTAATTAGCTCACATGCAGACTTGGGAACTGAAGCAGTCACCTGAAAACTCCATGTGTCAAAATCTGTCTGACTAAATTGTTTCTTCCTTTCCAGGGCTAGGTAAAGAAGAGGCAGGGTCTCATTGCTCTGAAATATTAGAACTGATGTCTAATGTTTTAGGTGGTTTATTGTATTCACACCTACTTGTCCAGACAGATCCTAGGTGCTGGAAATGGTAAGCCTGGAAGGGACCAAATTCAAGCACCAAAAACCGCAACTGAATAATATCACTATAAACAACCTAATTTCTTGTTCATGTCCAACTTAATTATCGTTAGCTTTATAGGTAAGCTGACAAAGAACAGTTTTAGGCTGATGCTGTGTTAATGCAAGCCTTTCACAAGGTGTTAAGATTTGTTACAATACAAATGTGCACAGGGAGATAGTTCTTTCCTGAATGTTATACAAAAACAAAGGATTTAATATGTCTTAGACAGAAAAGAGGCAAAGAAAGAAAAGACAGAGCTAACTGCTAGATTTGTCTACCTCAGCTAAGGACTGGTTGTCAAAGACAAAGCTGCTATCAGGAGGGCCTATATCATGTTGCATCCGTCAGACTTTAACACTTGACCTTCCGCCATACCAGCCTTGGTTACACATTGTGTGGTTCTGCTCTATGGCTCACAAACACTTCCTGGGGTGTACATACTGTGCAGTTGGAATGAGCCTCCAATGACGTACTTTGTGCCACAGCAGTGTTTGCTAATAGGAGTTTGAGAGGAGAGAATACATTTTTGTACAACACATATGTAGTGATTTAGAGGAGATGGGCCTTTTCGTTCAGAGCATCATGACAAGAGACCATAGGCAAGAATAGCCAGAAAGAAACATAGTTTACTCAATCTTCTCTTCTCCAGTGGTCTCCAATGGAAGAACTTGGAAATAATCCTTTTTTGTGTTCACTGACTGTTGTTTTGTAAACATAAACAACCTAATGCCGCAGACCTTGCTGTTAAATTACCACTGAGTATGTGACAGTGTCCTTTCAATAGATATGTTATAATAAATATTGGCATAGACTGGATATAAGCATGTAAGTGACGGCTGCCTTGATGGGTAGTCATATGATACACACACCAAGAGAATCATATGATACACACACCAAGAGAAAAGCAGATGGGTGGACTGACTCATAATCAGATAACGAATAATGTTGCTTGCTCTCATCCTGCTGTCTGAAGAAATATTGAATTAGAGGATAGAAGAGCCTTCGATTCCCCTGCTGTTACAAGACAAAGCCATGGGGAGATATATTACAGATTTTTGTCAGAAACTCAAAATACATATTTAAATATGACTTGATTTCCCAATGTGTTTCAGGTTGGAAGATCACTACTAAGATAAAGATTGTGTGGGCAAGGAAAATACAGAGCCAATATAAAGTAACCACACATAAAGGAACATTGCAGCCAAAGCTACAAATGCTTACATTCATTTGTGTCCAGTTTGTTATCGTATTTCAAAGCATTTTTATTGTATATTTTTGTTCAGATTACTTTTTGTCTGCTGTTTTTTCAATACATTTCACTGGTGGATGGATCATCGACAAATGAAGAAAATTCCAGACACTTGGTAGACGACACCCAGACGACACCCAGAAAACATCTCATCATTCGTCAACCGTGGATACTTGGAGAGAATTGGAAAGAAATTGGTCCAAAAGTAAAACAGAACCTGGATTTTAAAACAGGACAATGCAAGCTAGAGAATGGATAAAAAATAATAAATATAGTGAACTGAATGGCTGCATTAAAGTCCAGTGTAATTCAATAAATTAGGGTAACTTCATCTGTTAATAGTGTTAAAGAGAAGATTGCAACTCCATATGTCCACATATACGCAAAAACAATATACACATTTCTTATGGATGTACTTAACTTTTGAGTTACGATGAACAGTTTAGGAATGAATTAATATTACTAATGTAGACAAATATAAAAAAGAAATTCCACCTTAATTTAAGGGGATGAAATGGAGGAGGAGAAAATGCACAGGAAAGCAACTGGAGAGTTCAAAATCAAGACAGTCAGCTTTTGTTTGCTCAACAAAATCATAAAGAGCATTGCTTGAACAACATTCTGAGTAACCTTGTACAACATACCTCATCTAACTTGGACCCTTCTGGGCAGATTTGCGAGAGTCCCTGGGCACTTGCGGCATGCTTGGATTTGGATTTGAACTCCTAGCCACAATAACGCTGTTGTCTTGCAATTCCAATCATTTTGTGTTCAATACCATTTTTCTGAAAAAATTATGTAAAAAGTGCAACCGATGCTTTTGTCATTGAGGGCTGGTCTTTTCGGGAAAAAGTTAACGGCCTATTCTGTAAAACCTCCACAGCCTCCCCATTTTTATTTTAAGAGTGGATAATTCATATCTACTGTAGCATTACATTTCTATCTGGGTTTGTTCACATTCAAAAGGCTTTGTGAAAAGCTAATCACTATGACTATGGCCTGGCTGGGTCTGTCACTGAACAATAATTGAGACGTGTCAGATAAGGGGGGTAGAAGTACACCTACCTTCCCAAAGTCTTTCATGTCTGCATGACCTGTCCTTTGGCTGGACACAGCTGGCTCGCAATACCTCTCATGCCACAATGGAGCTTTACATCGCCAGCCCACAATAAACACCATCTGTGTTGAGCAGAGAGAGAATGGGAGAGGAGAAACAGCACCCAAATTCTGGTTTAAACACAGGATACGTTATGCCACTGGATCTCTTATTTCTAGTAAAGGTCAATTTAATCACCCGCTGCAGCCTCAGGAATAGTGTCTGGATTTAATTTTCACCATTTTGAGAAATGCTGAACCCTCCCAGAGCAGGACAACTGTCCCTGGGAGAGTCAGGTAGCACCTTTAACATTTCAGGAATGTGTGGCTGCTGATGTTGTGGCTGTTGCTCCAAAATTGATGATTGAAGCAACACGTTCATCTATGTGTGGATAAGTGTGCATTACAAAGTTGCCTTTCAGACTGCATTTTAATTGTTTAGCGAAGTGTCAGCTTGAATAAAGGCCATTTGTTTTTGCTTACATACCTCTGTGAAATATGTGGCTGGGTGGCAGCTACAAGCTGTGCACAAGCCTAGGGAGATCTTTTGTAGCTGCCTCCCTCACAGGCAGGAGATGACAAGATGCCGGCCCTCTTTGTGTGGCAGGGAGACAGCCGAGGGGTATTCACAGACATGGTTCAATTGGGGTAAACTGAATAAGAAATAAATGAAGCAGCAGGCCTCAAGTCAAGATGGGATGTTAGCACCTTTTCTAAGCAGCCAATACTTTCAACGGATTCACAGGTGATGCATAGCATGTTATCAAATTCCACAGTGCAATGATTAGAAGGAGAGTCTGTGTGTGTCAATGGATGTATATGCCAAATCAAATATGCCATTTCCAAGCAGTGTAAGGGTTTCCTTATGACGAGTGAAGGGTTTGGATCCAAACGCGCGACTCCTGGACGTGCGTTGAAAACACTGAGCTGGTGTGCGTAGGGATCTAAATATCGAACGTGAAGGACAATAGCTGATAAGCCAAGAAGACTACGTTGAAACGTAGGAGTCAGATAACTAATACGAGCAGCGGTGTCTGCATAGTATAGTGTTTGAATCGACACAGAGGGGGGACCAAACAGGAACCTAAGTAGGGCAGGTGAGTAGGAGATGAGGGACAGGTGTGAGTAGTTGAACATGTGATTGGTGACTGGGTGATTGGCGACGGTGATGGGCACATCGCCCATAGGCCACTAGATGGGGGGGCAGAGCTGGAACCCAGTCCAGTCAGGGTGGAACCCTGACAAGCAGATTACCAATGATCTGACAATAGTCTGGCGAATTCTACCACAGTTTTTCTGAAATGGGAAATACTTTTAAAAATCTAGAATATGTTCAGTTGTATTTTTTCGGAGTACAATTTTGCACAAATACAAACACACCGTTATGTAACTTAAAATATGGTATGGTAGTATCAATTAAACCTCAGCAAGGCTCAATACAATTAATATTTAGATGTTTTATTTACTTATTTACTTGTATGTGTAATAATAAACAGGGCAAAATCCTAATTCTGATTGATGCGGTATATGTAAATCACAGGTATAATAACACAAACGTTTACTCACTTAATATCGTTAACTATCTGTTTATAATAACAAAAAGGCAACTTCTGGGATTGTGGTACATTGCCAATAGCTAAAGTATTGTATAGTCCCTAGCTGTGGAATTTTGGCCATATACAACACCTCCTTGAGCCTTAGTTAAATAGCATAGTAAGTGGCAAAACTAGATGAGTGAAAACAATAAAATCAGGTCACTGGTCACAGTTTACAATGATACTCTGCTGCCTCCCAGTGGCTAAAACGTAAAATAATTGTAAAGAAAGTAATCAATTACTTGTTAGATGGAATGCGTCAAAATAAATTGGCTTCAAGTCAGATCTTCGAATATGCATTCCTCGTAATTCTCGGGTGAAATGTAGAAATTGGGTTCCAAAAAAGTTGTGACATGCCAAAATTGAAATAAACAAACAAATGCAAAGATGTGCAAATCATTTAAATCATACAATCAATAGAAAACAGTACAAAGAATACATTTCAAACGTTGAAACTGAAAAATTATTTCTGTTATTGTTTCTTGAAAAATATATGCCCACTTTAAATATATTGCCAGCAACACAATAAAAAAGGGACAAGATCTTCAGGGCCTCAGGCGACACAATCATTAAAACAGACATGATTCTGTTGTGGACTGCATCCCTGCATGGGTTCAGAAACAGTGCAGAAAACCATAGTCTGTGAACACTTGCTGCATCCACAAACGCAAGTTCAAACTCTACCATGCAAAAAAGATGAAAAACATTTTAGAAACGCCATCGTATTCTCTGGGCCTGAGCTAATTTAAGATAGACTGAGGCGAAGCGGAAAACTGTTCTGTGGTCAGCATTTCTAATTATTTTTGGGAATCATGAATGCTGCAGCTTCTGGGCTAAAATGAGACAGACCATCCAGCTTCTTCTCAGATCACAGTTTAAAAGACAGCATCCGTGATGGTATGGGGCGAATTTGTGCACATGGCATGGGTTGCACATCTTAGAAGGCACAGTTAATGCTGACCACTTAATACAGGCTTTGGAGCATCATATGCTGCCATCCAACCTTTCACTTCCAAAACTACAGCAAGTGTTCTCCTCGGTTCCCAAATGCTTACAGAGTATTGTTATAAGAAGAAGTGATGCAACACAGTGGTAAACCTGCTCCTTTCCCAAGTGTTTTTAAACATGTTGCTGGCATCAAATTCAAAATGGCCATGTATTGTTCATACAATAACATTTCCCAATTTCAACATTTGATGTGTTGTCTTTATACTATCTTTAATTAAATGTACTGATAAATGATTGGCACATAATTGAATTCTGTTTTTATTTGATATGTTTCTAGTATGTACTTTAAATGTGCTAAGAATGTATTATTTGTGGCTTTTGTTTTAAATAGATTGCTTTATTGTTTACATGTCACACAATTTAATTTACAATGCTTTGATACATTGAACCGCAGCATGTCTTTATTATATCATCTGTAAATTATCGTAGAATGTTAAATACAGTTAAGTAATTATGTTCACACGTCTTTACACATAAAATACTCACCAGATACAGTAGCCTATTTAAAGTTATTGATAAAGATAGATGCAAAATACAATATCTGCATATTTATTTTACTTAAGATCGTTTGTATTTTTTTTCTTTTAACCCTATATGTAAAATAATCGTGATTTAGTAGTGATGTTTCATCGAACAGTCAAGTGAAATCATGACACCGTCGAGCGCCATCTTGTGTTGTGAACGGTTGTAAAATAGACATACACATTCCAAAAATGCTTCCTGTTGACCGCATTCTATTTTGCCATTGGCTGATTCTCAGTGTTATAACGTGTACCTTCCTTGGATTCGTTGTGTGATTTCATTGGATACGCATATTCCTCATGTTTATTGGCCTATAAATGAAACGGAGTTATTCTATTTGCTAGAAACTCGAAGCCATAATCTCAGAAGCACCCAATTGGTTCAGAAACTGGGTTAGTGGTGCAACATCATCATCATCAGAGGAGGGAAGTAGGTCATGTATGCCGACTGTCTACCGACGTTTGTATCCTCAATATGCGTGTGCTGCATTTTTACAGTAAGTAACTAACTCCGGTATACATTAGAAAATGCCCGGCTATAAAATGTTTCTTGTATTCAAAATTGCGAAGCGGTGTATTGTGTGCATATCTTGACTCGTTTTGTGGCATTCAATTGGTTGTCTAATGCCATTCCCAAAGAGGTGCAATCATCAGTTTACAGTTTATATTTTAAAGGCACCGTGTCGTTTGATACTTTGAGAAACTGCTGTTGTAGGTGACTTTTTTAAAATACTGGTCGTATGTAGTAATATTTAATTCATAGGCAGTTTTTTTCTGTTGAACATTGCGTGAATGGTCTTAACTTCACAGCTCGGGATTCAATGAGGTCATAGCTATACTAGTGACGCACGGTTACCTAAGTCCTAAAATGATTTCCCTTTCTTGATCTTCAGTATTTAATTAACAGCAAGATGTTTATACGAACGCATATACGATCACGTGTAGCAATACGAAGCATGGATAATAGTACTACAAATTAAATAAAGCATACCAATGTCTGGATACTTAAAAATAAAACATCCTACTAGAGGCTGTTGTGATTCTGATTGTCAGATAAATGTGAAATGTGGACAGTGACAGACTTCTATTTTGTTTTTACTACGTTGCGTGACTGATGTTTTCGCCTTGTAGACACCGAAAATATCCTAATACAGAATAGCCATAGCTGTTCATTTTAACCAAGCTCCAATAGTCGTAACAACCAATTCTAATTGGTTATAATATGTCATGGCCCATAATATTCATAGAACCACGATATTACGTAATACATTGCATATTGCTGCACTTATTATTTGTATCAATCAAAATAGTACGTTTTTCTCAAAGAGGTTCAGTATGCCTGGAACTGTCAGGTTTGTACCTGCCTTAAAGCTACTGGGATAAAGCTACTTGTCAATGGTCTTTTTGGTAAAAATTCTTTGCTATTCTTAAAGTACTCTGGAAAAACTCAATACATGTGTATCAGTTTTGTTACATTACATGAAAGCAAAAGCAATACCTGCCTATTGTCAATGATGCATTGTTCAAAACGTATGCCCTTTTTTGTTATACCGTTAGTCAACCACCATTTGTGGACTACATGTTGAAAACGGCTGCCTTGTCAGGTTCTCTAACTTATAGCAAGATTTAGTGGTTCACTACCTTAGTAGGGTTTACTAGTTCTTTTTCTTATAGCAGGGTTTATTGGTTTACTAGCTTATAGCAGAGTTTACTAGTTCTCTACCTTATAGCATAGTGTACTAGTTCTCTACCTTATAGCAATGTTTACTAGTTCTCTACCTTATAGCAGTTGTTTACTAGTTATCTTCCTTGTAGCAGGGTTTACTAGTTCTCTTCCTCATTGCATGGTTTAGTGGTTCACTACCTCAAGAAAGGTTGACCCAATTATCTAATATTATCAAAAAGTATTATTCTCTTCTGTTTGATGCAGCACATGATTAAACATGTATATACAGAATGTGGATTGCTTTGTTAGCTCAAATGTCTTGTCTCTTGATAGTGAGGAGTAAGACTGTTATGGAGTATATTCATTTGGCTAATTGTAGTCATACACTGAAACTGGCAGAGGAAACGAATGGGGGGAAAGAGCTGGGGAAAATAGGTCAGTGGAGAATCTAATTACAACAGGAAGATTTCCAGGCACAGTGCAGCAAAGCATTACTTGGTGTGATTATAGCAGCAAGAGAAGTCAAAATGACCTGAAGTCTTGACATTATTTTCTATTTTTTTATTAGTATTATTTAGGTATTTGTGAACAAGTAGGCATTCAGGATTTTGTCTGGAACAAACAAATGGGCTGCTTTAGTAGCAATGACAACCTGAAAAGTATAAATAAACTAATAACACGTAAACAAAAACACAGTTTGGCCTGGTTAATGTTTTTTAATTTGTTGTTAGCTTAATTTGTTGTGTACTGTGGATTGAGATGAACAGATTAGAATGTCTGTGTTTATCATCCCTTTTCCGTCAAGACTTAGCAAGCACAACACATTAGTAAAAAGTCCCTTTTGTTGTCTAATTTGATATATATTCATATGTATGTATTTTATACTGAGGGTAGAGCTGTCTGTATTACAAACGTTCTAAATGTATTTTATGAGCGGAATGTTTATTAGGCCTCCAAAAACAAAATAAAACTTATTCATATCAATATTTTAACATGCATCACCAAGCCCTATGTGGGGGCCTCTCTTCAATCAAGGCTAATTGAGCAAGATTAGTATGTTTGGTAGTTTCCTAAACACTGTACTCCCATTACAAGAAGCACTGATGGGGTTGCTAAAGGAGAGTCATTTAAGCTAAGCGAGGTTGGGAAAAGGCCACATCATTGGTTTTGATAATATAAGCTGTGATCAATGCTGTATGGGTTTTCACTATAGCCTAACTGATTAACCACTGCTGTATTTTCACGCATGATTGTGTCAGCAGCCATGACCTGGTCTCTAACAAGGCAGGTTATTCTACATATACTATTCCAGAACATACATGTCAAAGACAGGGAGACTTTTACCTTATACCAGACCTTATCTGAAACCACAAAGATCCACATTGATCCTCTTACTTCACCTTGGGTCATATACATATCATACCTTATACACGAACTTATCTGAAACCACAGAGATCTACATTGATCCTCTTACTTCACCTTGGGTCATATACATATCAACACAAAGTCCAGGTTGTACTGTGGCTCCACAGACAGAGGTGTAGATGCCTGGTTTCCTCTTGCTTTTTTATATAAAGACAAAGGACATCTTATCCTTGGTTCTTGTTGACCTTTCAGATCTGGGTCACTGCTGGAGACAAACTGAATGACATGTTTTGTGGACAACCAATCTTATGAATATTTGTGGTAAGTTTCACACTCTTTAAAACAGCCAACATTTATTTTAGAGTTTTGTCATTTTTGGTTGTCTATGAATATAATAGGAGTGGTGTTCACTTTACCTACAGTAGTAGCATTGGAGCAAAGTGTGTGCCGAACTCAGTGATTCCTTTTTCTCTTCATAGATGATCTAATGGCAGACCAAAGAATGGATATTTCTTCCACAATGAACGAGTTCATGTCTCCGGGCTCAGCTGATCTGATCAGCTCCATTGGCACACCAGGAATGGACTACACACGCAAGAGGAAAAGCAGCGCCACTGACTACCAGTAAGCCTGACTTCAATACTATGCATAGACTTACCTGTCACCTGAAGTTGCTATAGTGACTGTAGTCATTTCCGAGGGCCCAGGTCCATTGCAGTCTATCACTCTAGAGAAGCGGTTTACAAAGTCAGTTAGGGTAAGAGAGATTTCTTTGGTTCATAGAGTGGTTTTAAAATCAAATTGCCTTTGATATGGATGAAGGAAGATGCTGGGTTCTGGGATTCTGGGTAATATATTTTATAATATTCTTGAGGAAGAAATGAGGCCTACCCAGTTTACAATGAGCACTGCTATCCTATAATCTCCACTACTCTCCAGAGAAGTTTCATGATATCCCAAGATAATGTTTTCGGTTTTTAACATGATTGACGTCAGCTCAAAGACATTTGTTGTGTCTCAAACAATTCAGTAGTGTTATTGTAACAAACTCTTTAGGAGATTAACTGCAGAATATGTGAAGGCTTGTGATCTTGCTCTTGATAAATAATAATATAATATTAATATCAATAATAACAATATTGCGTATATGTGTAGTATATGGAGGGCAACATTCTATTAGTCAAGATTTTGTTTGTCAGGGCCAATCGTTCTGCATATACATTACATCCATGTCATAGTTTAATGACACTGCCTTTTGTTTGTCATTAGTGCCATTTTGTCCAAAGAAATTATGTTTGCATGATCATTTTTCATATTTTTAATTTTCTTGCTGTGTTTTAAATGTTTTTTTCAAAAGTTGACAATATTATTACAGTAGCATTTCTGAAATATTAAAAAATAGCTGGTCACAAACTTTATTTAGGTTTAGATTAGTTCAGAATAATCAATACACTTTTTGGGGATTTTAAATTTGCACATTTCCTTGCTTTCACAGAATTGATGGATTTTCTTTTGAGTAAGTATCAAACTAAATATATACATTTTTTTATTGAAGTAGACAATCCCTGCATATCTAGTTGGCTCTGTGATCCCTGTTGAGTTGGGAATAGATTGCACATAGTAGAAAATCCTGCAAATAGTGGTTAAGCACTATTATTCCCATATCTGTTGAAGCAAAATACGAAAAGATATACTGTGTCCCCTCAGATCTGAGGCTTCATGGATGAAATTCCTCATCCCCAACTCAGGTCAATCAAAATTTGTGCGTCATGATGATCAGTACCCTGAGAGTGATCGGTCAGTGAGTATGTATGGATAGATGGGAATATTGCAGAGCCAGTCATGTTGGAGTGTTGATTTTTAATAGGCAATATTAGATTGATTAAAGTTTTCTAATTAACAGGGCACAAGATATTATTTCCCCATTTGTTATAGTATTCAAGCCTGCAACAGATCAATTTCTGACTGTTTTAGGCTGCCAGCTGATGCAAATACTAACAGCCTTCATGAAATATAGACAGGATACTTAGATTTGACAGATGGGATGGTTTCTGTTTCATTGCACTATAATGTTGTTCTTGTATTATGTTACATTGTTTAACGCTACAGGAGTGGCTTATTTTCTCTGACGCCAGAGTAGATGGTCAGCTGTGAAAATGTGAGAGGTATTAGAGGTACATGGTATTTCCTTTCATTAACAGTAAAAAGGCCTCAAAGAAGCATTCTTCATAGTTAAAACAGAGTACATGTGTCCTGGAGGATTCATGTCCACTTAAAGCGCTCCATATTTATTTTTCTTTCACTGTACTCTCTTGCTTTCTTCACATGCCATTTTTCTGTATTTTCTGTTTTACTGTTCTTCTTTGTACTAATGTTGTTGTGTCTTTTAAAAGGGACAGCGTGGACACGGACAATGACAAACTTGGTGGCCATCATGGCCGCATAAAAAATGCCAGGTAACCACGTCGAGACGTTCATGTTCTACCTTTCACAGATTTGAGTTACATACTTGCCCTCTTTATCAACAACCATGGTCATTTTACATATGTTTCTACAACTACAGAGCGACTAGATGTGTTGATTCTTTTATCTGTGTTTAATGCTCTGTGCGCAGGGAGGCTCACAGTCAGATTGAAAAACGACGCAGGGACAAGATGAACAGCTTCATAGACGAGCTGGCTGCTCTAGTGCCTACATGCAACGCCATGTCCCGTAAACTAGACAAACTAACGGTCCTGCGTATGGCTGTACAACACATGAAGACCTTAAGAGGTGAGGGTAGAAGTGTGTGCAGCCGATTGATGAATTATATCTGACAAACCGAAAATATAGATGGCCTATCCACTCCTTTGACATGACGTTTTCCTCACAGGCACCGCTAACCCCTACACTGAAGCGAACTACAAACCTGCCTTCCTGTCAGATGATGAGCTGAAGCACTTAATTCTGAGGGTGGGTATCATAATCTCCATAGACTTCATGGTGCTCTCACAGTGTTTCTGTGGTACTTTTTAACTATACGTTTTTCTCTCATCTGTTCCCCTGCTCTACACAGGCATCTGATGGCTTTCTGTTTGTTGTTGGCTGCGATCGAGGGAAGATCCTGTTTGTTTCGGAGTCAGTCGACAAAATCCTAAACTACAGTCAAGTATGCTCTCTTCCTTATGTTGCAGCTGTTTTTCCGTATTACTCACGGTTAAGCTGTTGAGCCCCCTGAAGGCAACACCGTGTTCTGTTACCACTCCTAATGCCTAATTTACCAAGAACGTCTTATCTCATGGTACTTCCTCTCCCTCTGTGCAGAATGATCTGATTGGACAGAGTCTGTTTGACTACCTTCACCCTAAAGACATTGCCAAAGTCAAAGAGCAGCTGTCCTCATCGGATACGGCGCCACGAGAGCGCCTCATTGACGCAAAAAGTAATGCACCTCCGCCTCTAGGGTTACCAGCCTGTTTTAAAAGGGCCCATTCAGACTTATCAAATGTGCTCCTCTCGTACGTACTTCCTAGTAGTTGGGATTTAAACATGTCTTAAGCATGCTCATAGTTGGGATTTAAACATGTCTTAAGCATGCTCATAGTTGGGATTTAAACATGTCTTAAGCAGGCTCATAGTTGGGATTTAAACATGTCTTAAGCATGCTCATAGTTGGGATTTAAACATGTCTTAAGCAGGCTCATAGTTGGGATTTAAACATGTCTTAAGCAGGCTCATAGTTGGGATTTAAACATGTCTTAAGCGGGCTCATAGTTGGGATTTAAACATGTCTTAAGCGGGCTCATAGTTGGGATTTAAACATGTCTTAAGCGGGCTCATAGTTGGCCTTCATGCAAGGTATGTCTACCTTGTGAGCACTAACCCCAGAAGTATAGTAGTTTTCAAAAGTATAGTTGTTTTCATTCCCATCCCTTTAGGCAGGGGTGGGCAAACTACGACCCGAGGGCCAAATGCGGCCTGCGAGGCTGTCCCATCCGGCCCACGGAATGTAATAAAATTATTTGGGGGGGAATTAAAAAAACAACTCACCAGCCCATTCTTATACATCTGAGTCAGAATTTTAACTATTTACACCTTATATGGGATATACTGTACATATGTAATGTATGTTTTAACTTTTGCCCTTTTCTGGCCTCCAAATCAATTATGATTAACAAATTACAAAAACAAATGTGGCCCTCCATTTCATTTCAAAATCCTGATGTGGCCCCCGAGCCAAAATATTTGCCCACCCCTGCTTTAAGGTGCACCTTTTAATTTAGAATTAATTTACAGACGCTCTAAAATATACACAAGTAATCATCACAACATAACACCCAGTCAATTAGACTTCAGGGATATCAATCTGTCCACTTAGGTAGAATAAGCAATTGTAAATCAATGAAACCTGTTTTGGTGCAAATGAAAGTGACAGCTACACTGAGGAAACAAAGCAAGACAACCCCCCAAAACGTTTTGCAGGTGGGGTCTATAAACATTTGCACTCTCCTTGTCCTTCCTGGCTGATTCATCTCTAGTTTTGCATTTTGCTTGTGTACTTGTCACTACTGGTTACATAAGGTAGTACCGGCAGCCCATTCAGGTAGCACAGTTATTCCAGCCACTCCAGGATGGCACATCCATACCTTTCTGTTGCAAGAAGATTTGATGTGTCTCCCAGCAAAATCTCAAGAGCGTAGAGAAGATACCAGGAGATGGACCAGTATTTTCTCCTTTGTGCGAGGGGAAGCACTACCACAGCCCTACGAAATGACCTCCAGCCTGCTACTGGTGTGGATGTTTCAGACCAGGCTGTCAGAAACGGACTCCATGAAGGTGGCATGAGAGCCTGACGTCCTCTAGTGGGCCCTGTGCTCACATCCCAGCACTGTGCATCTCGATTGGTATTTGACAGAGGACTCGACCATTGGTCCTTCGTTATCTTCAAAGATGAGAGCAGGTTCAACCTGAGCACATGTGAAAGCATCAGGAGACGCAGTGGAAAACGTTGTGCTGCATACAACATCATCCAGCAAGATCGATTTGGTGTGGGTGATGGTCTGGGAGGGTATTCTTTGGAGGGTTGAACAGACCTCCATGCGCTAGCCAACGGTACCCTGGCTGATGTTAGGTACAGGGATGAATTCCTTAGACCCATCGTCAGACCTCATGCCGGTGCAGTGGACCCTGGGTTCCTCCTGGCTTAGGATAATGCCCGGCCTCATGTGGCCAGAGTGTGTAGGCAGTTCCTGGATGACCAAGGCATTGATGCCATTGACTGGCCCTCACGTTCCCCTGACCTGAATCCATGTGAGAACCTCTAGAATGTCATGTATCTGGTAGGTGCATCTGTTGCCACCATGTAGCACCACAGACTGTCCAGGAGCTTACTGATGCCCTGATCCAGGTCTTGGAGGAGATCCCCCAGGACACCATTCGTTGTCTCATCAGGAGTGTGCCCAGATGTTGTCGGGAGTGCATACAGGCACGTGGGGGCAGAACACATAGCCTGTTACAGGCTATGATTTCAATTGTTTACTTTTGGGTTTGAATCTAGCCCTCAATCAGTGATTTGTTTCCATTGACGTTGTCTCAACGAATTACACAATGTACATTAAAGATTCTGGTCCTTAATATTTGTGATTTTAAGTTTTCTCTTCAGTTTTTATGACCAGTGTATTTAGAACACAACATGTTAGAGATCAATGAAAGACATTTAAATATGCATATTTGTCTTAATTTCTGCCCCAGATTGTAAAAATACTTTCTTGGGAATTATTTCATGAATTCTAAATTACTGTAAATTAGATAAATGTTTTGAAAAAGTGGGCAAAGATCTGAAATAAGTTTTTAATATCATGAATCTAATAATTCTTGGGGATTGATTAGGTGCATCTCATGATCAGGTATGGATTGCAGCTTGTTTTGTATATTATTCAACACAAAGTGTGGTGGGAAATTGTCAAGCTTTTACTGTCCTTTGCAGTTCAACCTAAATGAGCGTCATCCAAAGGGAGTATATGAAAGTATATCAGGCATAAGCATTTACCCCCTTTCGGCGAACATGCGTAGAAAGCAAATTCTCTTAAAGATCCATTCGTTTTTTACACATTGTTGAAGCATTGGGGATCATGGATAGAAAGTAATTTCAATGTCTTTCCATAGATTTTTTTAACAGGTATGAAGTCAAAACTGACTTGGCCACTTCATTTGCTGTTTTTTAGGTGGTTAAGTACGGTCTAACCTTGGGTTGTTTATTTTCCTGCTTAGTAGAAAGTAGGCTGTCCTAGTCTCTAGTGTGAAGCAGACTAAAGCCAGTTTTCTGGTATAATTGTGCTTTTCTGCACCATGTGGACTTTCACCTGAACATACTCCCCAGTCTTTGCCCTTCAACCATACATATACCTGATGCAGCCACCACCATGATTACACAAGTCAGCAGTTACAATGACACTCTTGAAAAGTACACCCCCTGGAAAGCTGCATTTTGTGCATATTTCGAAGCATATCTAGATTTCTAAATTCCAACAACATTCATTGGTAAATGTAACCAAATTAAACAAATAACTCAAAGTAATTTACTTTCAAACCATTTATGCTATTAAACAAAAAGGAAACAAACAAAATGTTTTTTCCCTCTTGTGGAGAAAATTGGTGCACCCCGTCTTTGATCATCACATGAAGTAATCTCAGAATCAGATGCACCAAACGGCTGCAAATGATTGGAAAGTCAGTTAGTTACTTTGGAGGGTCCAGGCTTCCAAAACGATTAGAAACGTGTTCTGGTTTGGTCAAACCATTATGGGTTTGTAGGAAGACATCGTGTCAGGATCAAAACCTATTTGAGGCCCTGTCCTACAGCTCCATTCAGAAGGATGAATGTATCTTTTGGTGTGTCTGGGTCATGCATTTTCTTGGTATTATTTTATCCTGTTTCAGATTTGTCATCCTCAAACTCTGCACTCAATGATTAAACTTAATCCCAACTGCTACATACCATCTGTTACTCAGACATGTGTAAGTCTTATAGCCATCATAAAATCATGCTTTGGAGAGCCTTTCCCCACAAATTCTGTTGATTTAAAGTAGAAATTGTTGAATTCATGAACGAAGGTGAGAAAAGTATGCAATATGGGAACTCCACAACCCATATCTACCATAATGTGAACTAATGGAAGTGTTATTACAACGTCTACTCATCATGAAACATGTGGACTGGCTTCATAATAACTAAAATAGACTGCCTGCATAATGTTCCCAGATGGTTGCACAACATTAGCCTAACATGATACACTACCAACCCTCTGGAGGACGTACACAGAAGTGGCAGAGGGAAGATTAAAAGAATGGAATGGAACAAAATCTAAGCCATTAATGAAATAAAAACGAATAATGAAGTGAAAGGGGAAAAAATAGTTTCCATTTACGCTTGGATGACTCTTGTCTGAACTGTGCCGGGGGTGGGCAACCAGGAAAGCTGGAACACAGTGTGCCTGCTAGAGTAGAAGAACAGACAGCACAATTAGTCCAGATCTGCAGCTAAATAAGGCTCAGATAAGCAGCCAGAATCACTGTCTCATCAGCCCACTTTCCCCAACACAGCTAGAGCCACTCATTATGTCTCGCTGTACCGCGTGTTCTAAATGCCAGTGCAAAATGTACGGTAGTGCTATTTTTACTTTCATTCACGTCATGTCTGGGGCAGATCTAAAAAGTAAGGGAAAAGGTTTGTAAATTCAATCTAACCCCAATGGCATAACATTGAATTGAAATTGATACAGTATATTTATGAAGTTCCATAGGCTGTAGTATTGTTGTTATATCAGCATGCGTTACACAACACTGTATATTGTGACTGTTCCTCAGCTGGCCTCCCTGTGAAAACCGACATCACCCCCGGCCCATCCAGACTCTGCTCGGGGGCCAGGCGATCCTTCTTCTGCAGGATGAAATGCAACCGGCCCCATGTCAAAATGGAGGACAAGGACTTTTCTTCCACCTGTTCCAAGAAAAAAGGTACTTTAGACTGCAGGATTTATTGGAGGCTGTTTATTAACATTTGGAGTAATAATTAATTTGGTTTTCAGTAGCGTACTCATTGATGAGCGTTGTGTCCATAATATCCTATAGCTATACAACATATTTACATTTAGCAAAGCTCTTACTTATAGGAGCAGAGCATGTTGTTCTTGTTGATGATGATGATGATGGTGTTGTTGATGATGATGGTGTTGATGATGATGATGAATCATTCCATGTATCCACAGCTGACCGTAAGAGCTTCTGCACCATCCACAGTACAGGCTACTTGAAGAGCTGGCCACCTACCAAGATTGGTCTTGATGATGACAATGAACCAGACAACGAGGGCTGCAACCTCAGTTGCCTTGTGGCAATTGGACGGCTGTCTCCCCACATTGTCCCTCAGCCAATGAACAATGAGATTTGTGTCAAGCCTACTGAATATGTCTCACGCCATGCCATCGACGGGAAGTTTGTTTTTGTCGATCAAAGGTGAAAGCTGTTTTTATACACTGACATAAAACTATGAATCTGAGGATATGCTATTTCATATCTGTGTGCACCTTATTTACTGTAGGACAGGAATATTGATCTATATTTTTACGGCAGCTATATTTAGGTTAATTTAGGAGGGGCTGAAATTGTGTTTATGTTCCAGAGGCCCAGAAAGTAGACCTGATTCAGAATAGATATGTTGACTACTCAGCCCCATGACAAAACAATACCTCACCAATGCGTGCGTAAACGTGTGTTTAGTCTTACATTCTCTTTTATAGGGCCACTGCCATTTTGGCTTATCTACCCCAAGAGTTATTGGGTACTTCGTTTTATGAGTACTTCCATCAGGATGACATTGGGCATCTTGCAGAATGCCATCGACAAGGTATGTATCAGATTGAATACTCATGTGTGTCACAATGATGGACAGCAAATTGACACGCAAGCGCAGAGTTATAGACTCTCTGTGACACATTCCTGAGGCCTAAGATAAATTACACTGGAAACTGTGGGCTTGTCACATTTTATGGATTTTTGAGAACATGTGAAAATGGCCAAGTGGTTAATGCAGGGCCTGTTACCTTAAGGTCTCTGTTTTTATGCTCTTGAGCAAGGTCTTTTTTCTAATTGGTCCTGTAATATGTAATGAATAACAGCGTCAATGGGGCATTATTGTGGCATTACTTATTCACTGATTTGCTGAACCTACATTCATGTAGTTGTTTTCAGCACTTCTGTAATTGTTTTATGTCTCACTATTTCCCCTGTGCAGCAAACATTGTGACCTATATATTTAGAACGGTACATTGCAATGAAATAACAGTTTGATATCCCAAAGCTTTTAGAATCTTACGATTTACATGAATAATTTTGTGATCATATATCATGAGATTCCCAGCCCTAATAGCATGTAGACTGTGGTATGACTAGACAGGCTATTTCTCAGAGACCCATCATGCCCTACCTCTCTGTTCTCAGTGCTCCAGATGAGGGAGAAGATACATACAAACTGCTACAAGTTCAAAATCAAAGATGGCTCTTTTATCACGCTGAGAAGTCGCTGGTTCAGTTTTATGAACCCATGGACCAAAGATGTGGAGTACATTGTCTCCACCAACACTGTGGTCTGGTAAGTAGATCCCACATCCGGTTCTGCTCCCATAGTTCTCATGCAAATAATCATGGCACAACATTCCAATGACTTTATTTTATCAGAACATCCAAATAAAAGTGGATCATGTATTTAAGCAGCTTGAACTTGTTTCAGAGTGGCTTCAAGTCTACAGTCTTCACAACCATTGCACTTGCTTTACTTCCTCAGAATGCAATCTACATATGAAACACATTAGA
>JACXGK010000288.1:44731-110074 GCA_016801125.1 Novumbra hubbsi
ACCAGCACAGCAACCACAAAGCTTAGTAATGCCCCTCTGTCTCCCCCTCTGTCTCCCCCTCTGTCTCCCCCTCTGTCTCCCCCTCTGTCTCCCCCTCCGTCTCACAGCAGCAGCGTGTCAGAGGGTGCAGATGGCAGCTATCATCCGGCCGCCACCTCCCCTCAGAGCATGGACAGTGCACTCACAGACGGTAAGTCCCACACCAGAGTCCTCCCTCCTGGAAAGAGTGTGGCTACGGCGAGATCCCGTTTTTCTGGGTCCGGCTGAGCAGATGAGACTGGGTGTTTGTGTCCGTTGGTGGCAGGGACCGAGAAGCGTAGCTTTCAGGCGGTGCCCGGCATCCCCGGTGGAACGAGGGCGGGGGCAGGCAAGATTGGCCGTATGATCGCCGAAGAGGTGATGGAGATCCAGAGGTGAGAGCCATGTAGTCCGTTTCCTTATGCTTGTGTTGACAGGTTGCCGAACGTCGCCATGCCTGTATGGCCGTAAACACACCGAATGTACCCATGTTGGAATGGAAATGTCTATTGGCGACAGAGAACGTGAATGTCAATTCTGACCCTGCGTTTCTTCCAGGATTAGAGGCTCCTCGCCCTCCAGCTGTGGCTCCAGCCCTCACAATTTCACCAGCACTCCACCCCCAGACATCTCATCCCCTGGGGGGAAAAAGGTAAGATCTCTTCCCATGTCTTTCCAACTCCTCCGTGGGGTACCTGGTAGGAAGATCATTTTCTCCATTATTCAGGCGAAGTCCATAATATCAGGTGAATGTTTTTAGTGTGTTTCGGTGATCCATAATTGAAGATGCAACGAATATTCCTGAATGCTAATTTAGTTTTGGTTCTTTCAGATACAGAATGGTGGAACTCCTGACCATCCTTCAGCAGGGTTGATACCAGGGCCCGACTCTGTTGGATATCCATACTCCAACAACTCCATTCTCAGTATGTATTCTGCACACTTACATCTAACCTTTATTACAGTTCTATAGTTTTAGAGAAACACCAATTAAATGTTTTTGCTATTTTGTTATATATTGGAAATTGTCTGGTTGTCACTTGCAATCAAATTGGTTCAGACTGTCCCACAAATGCATTTTGTTCTCAAGTGTTGAGAAGCACGCTGTTTGACAGACAGTCGGGCAGTAAATCTGGGAGGTTTTTCAAAAATGTTCTGTTATTACCCTTTAAATATCGCCCCCTTTCCTTCCTCTGCTTAGGTGATAACTCCCACATTGGCCTTGACATCATGGATGAGCCCGGCTCCAGCAGCCCCAGTAACGACGAGGCTGCCATGGCCGTGATCATGAGTCTCCTGGAGGCCGACGCAGGGCTAGGAGGCCCGGTGGACTTCAGTGACTTGCCTTGGCCGCTGTAAGGGCTGTCAGGCTCAGGAGGAGCCTCCCAACTGGACTGAACGTGGGAGGAGTAAATGTGTTCACGTTGTGTCAGCCGGTGACCAGCACCAGAGGGACATATAAACAGGGCTAGTCCTGCTTTAGCCACACAGTTGGGCGGCATGCAGGCTGGCCCTGAACAGAAGGAGATGCCAAGCCTGGATTGGGAGGAGTGTACAGTCTGTCAGGGTTGGGGGAAGGTAAAACTGCCTCGTTAGTCCTGAAGTGTAATTGTACTGGTTATCTTGGCTTTCCTATGTCAATGCCTCAGACATTGAACATTGAACAAACAATTCTTTTATAATAGAATTGTTGGTTCTATTCACACTACAACATATTTGTGTTCATATTTCTAAAGAAAATTGTACCACATGTTTATACTACCATAAATAGACTTTTCTCTAAAATATATAGTATATATGTTAGAGCGTATTGTTTCATCTGTGAAGTATTTTTCAAATAAAACCTGTCTATATACATTACATTTTTGAAAATACGAAAGAGTACTGTTATATTGTTTATAGCAGGTAAATTTACCAATACCATGAAAATTATTGGAAACATGTTGAATATCTCCATTTCCCATTATCAATATTAACCTGCATGATTGAGTGGAGATTGCTCAGGGCAATATTGCAGAGCACTTAATTTTTATGTTGAAAATGAGCAGGACAAGAAATTGCTAAATATTTCGTTATGTAGCAGCCTACCTACTGTGTCTTTGAAAAGGACTTAGACATCCTCACTTTCTCCACATTTTGTTGTGTTATTGACATTACTTATAATTGATTAAACATATTGATTTTTTGCCATAGTTTTTGCAGAGTACACCATAATGACAAAGTGAAAACACATTGTTAGAAATGTATGCCATTTTATTGAAAATAAAACCGATATCTCATGTAACTACGCATTTAGAGCCTTTGTCCAGTACTTGTGTAGAAGTGCCGTTGGCAACAAACACAGCATTGTGTCGTGGGTATGCCTCTACCAGCTTTGTACACCTGGATTGTACATTGTTTTAAGATCTGTGAGATTGAATGGGGAGCATAGGTGGACTGTGATCTTCAGGTCTCCCCCAAGATGTGCTATAAGGGTCAAGTCTGGGCTTTGGCTGGGCCACTTAAGAAAATTCAAAGACTTGTCTCTTGGCAATTCCAACTGGCTGTGTGCTTAGAGTTGTTGTTCTGAAAGATGAATATTTACCCCTGAATGAGGTCCTATGCACTTTGAATCAGGTTTTTTTCAAGGATATTTGTATTTTGCTTTGTTCGTTCTTCCCTCAATTCAGAACAGTCTTCCAGTCCCTGCCGTTGAGGTGTCCCCATAGCATGATGCTTCAGGCACCAAGCTGTATTAGCCAGGTGACAGCGTTAACTTGTTTTTACCTTGGCATTAAGAAATGTCATATGCTTTCTACTCAGGAGTGGCTTTTGTCTAGCCTTTTCACCAGTAAAGGCTTGATGGAGTACTGACGCGGAAGCTCTAGAAAGAGTCTTGGTCGTTCCAAACTTCTTTTATTTCACAAAAGCTCACTGTGCTCCAGGGAACTCTCAATGCCGTAGCTTTAACTAGCTTCGACACTCTGAGGCCAGTGGAGTTTCTTGGCTATTAATGGCTTGTTTTTTTGTTTCGCGCTGACATGCACTGTAAAGTGCTTATCCGACTAATTGTAATTGGCTACAGATGGGCTCCAAGTTGTAGACATCTCAAGGATGATCAGTCAACAAAGGAAGCTTGGAAATGTTGGTGTGTCATGGCACTGGGTCTCAATACTATGTATATATTTTTCATTTTCAATGAATTGTATTTTTCATTTAGTCATTATGTGGGATTGTGGGTAGATTGGTGGCCCCAAAAAATATTTAAACTTTTTGAAATTAAGGCTATTACACAACAAATGAAGAAAATGTGAAGGGGTCTGAAATCTGTACAAAGGCATGACAATTATATGTTTAATAACGCAGGACTACATAATCCTGCGTAAGGTAATTTCCGGCCTCTAAGTTTTACTGTCCAATCAATCTAATTTATTTTCCTTTTTACATCTGCAGTTTTTACACAAGTGTATTTACAGATTTGTAGCCTAAAACCTGAAAGTGGGAATTCCTTGTGTCCAAAAGGATAACTCAAGCATATGAATCAGACCCTTGTCCTTGTCTTATAAACTAATAGGAACTGAGACTGGACATACTGACGCTCATGACACAAAACTAGCGTAAAATTGGCTAGTTTTCAGGAATTTGTACCTGTTTTGAGTGGGCTGAGAATTATTGCTTGACATACAGTAAGAAACCTGTGTTATCAGTATGGTGTTCTGAAACATTTTGAACATTCTGTGGCGCTGCTTGGTGGCATTGGATGCACCGATACATAGCGTCCCCGAGGTTCTCAATTGGATTCAGGTCTGGGTAACGTCAGGGGAAGTCAATGGCCACATGAGGTTGTGCAATGTCCTGCACCAGGTGCAGGACATTCCTCAGACACCACGATGGGTCTGAGGATTTCATTCCAGGTATCTAACATCAGTCAGGGTGATGTTATCCTCTGGCGAATGCCGATCAAGCTGCATGGTGCTGGGTAGTAAACACAGGTCCCCATGTTACCCTTATGGAGTCTGTTTCTGAAAGTTTGGTCAGAAACATGCTCACCAGTAGCCCTCTGGAGGTATTTTTGTAGGGCTGTGGCAGTGATCCTGGAGCAGATACCAATCCTGCTGCTGGGTTTATGCCCATCTACTGCCTCGTCCAGCTTTTCTCATGTAATGGTGTCTTCTGGTATCTCCTCCATGCTCTTGAAACTGCACTGGGGGACACAGCAAACAAATAGATGTGCCATCCTGGAGAAGCTGGACTACCTTAGCAACCTGAATGGGCAGCAGGTACTGACTCATGCTACCAGTAGTGACAAGGACACTAGAAATGTGCTAAACTAGACAGGAATCAGTCAGAAACAATGCAATTGCCTGTGGCCACCACCTCAAAAGCATTCCCTCTGCAGTGGTTGTCTTGCTGTTTCCTCTCCAGTGTCATTGATTGGAATAGTTCGACAAGTCCTCATTGAGTTATTTTTGCCTTCGCAAAGTGCTATATTCGGGCACATAGCACATCCTGCATAACAAAAGCTCTTAGCAGTGGTATTCTGACCACATACCACACCCCCTCTTGCCTTATTGCTAAAATATCCCAGCCAATCACACTGGTGGATTTGGTGGAAATTATATTACTGCATATGTGTAAAATTTTCTGAAATTAGGTTGGGTGGATCAATTAGCAGTCACTTAATTTTTACCTGAAATGACAACTTTAAAAGAATATGCAGCAAAAACCTCCAAATATATCCACTGGGATAGATCAGCTTTTGACAGTACAAAATGTTCCAAAAGTGGAAATCCAAGTTAGTTAACTAAAACGTTCTACGGGATGGGAAACATGTGAGTTCCTATGTCAAGTTGCTAGGTAACGGATTAATATTGTCCATTCCACCCACACACCCACTCCCCTTGCAGGACCATCTCACAGCCTCTGGTGTCCACCCACACATACAGGATGTGCTCTACAACTGACCCCCGATGGCTCTGCTAATGTTGTATCATAGCAACAAGGAGCAGTCCATCCAAATTACTCAGAAATGGAAAACTCTGGATTGAGGTAAACCTGAACCATATAATTGGGAGGCCAGGTATTACATAATGTAATACCTTTCAAAGTAAGTCAGTTGTATCTTCTGCATCGTATTCATCAACTGCATTTGAAAGAGTTAAATATTACCCTTCTCTTAGGCATTTGCACCAAGCTATTTTTTCCTTCACTGTTCTTCCAACCAGTCACATGACAATGCTTGAGGGCAAGCTCACTCATGCTGGCCAATTTGTATCCCCAATATGACTTCCCAGCCACCTGTCAGCGAGTGGCCCAATGCATTTGCAAAGTGTACGTTGAAATACTACGTGAAGAATCACTACTCAAATGTAAAAAAACACATTTAACTAAATGGATAATACATGTAACAATGACTGAATGACTAAAACACCATATTAGGTAGTGATTCAATGTCTTTATTTTAAACAATGATTTTTCAAGCTTTAAATAAAATGATTCTGATCACAACATTCCATGTCCTGCTGATTACACAGGGGAGAGCACAGCATTACAGACCAATCGCATGATGTCAACCAGCTCACCCTGTTACATGACTAAAGGGATATCTGAGGGGAATACAACTGTCATTTTCTTGGCCAGACATCACACTAATTTCTCCAATTCTGGTATTCAACTGTCTGGCCTCCCCGGAGTCCAGAACAACACCAGTGAACAAAATTCTGGGAAGAAACTAACACCAAACAGTGCAAAACCCAAACTCATCAACTGACCCACAGTAACCGTGGTAAACAATACGTTCATTATAATAACAACAAATAAACAGGGTTGCTAAATTCATTTCAAATACTTAACAGAAAAAATGTGTTCCTTTGGTCAAGTAAAAAAAATGAAAAATAAATATGCCCTTTTGCCAGTCTAGTTCCTTACAGGCTTTTTACAGTCAACCAGGTCCTGCAGGCTCTAAGGCTGTGGAGGAGGTGCCAAGGCAACATGGTAATGGTGCTCCTCTTGCTCCATGCAGTAAGCTGGGAAGGGAGGTGACGGGGACATCCTCAGACGGCGGGCGAGGGGGCATCTGGGTCGCCGGGGTCATTGTTGAAGTTGATGCTGTACTGGTGTCCACTGAGGGGCTGGTTGGGGAGGTTGTCCAGCTCGTCCACCTGAGGGCCAGGGTGCATGTTGACCAGCTGGTCCTGGGGGATGTCAGCAGCAGCGGCAGCCAGATTAGTGATGGACTTGCTCTTCACGCACTGGAAGTCAACATGGCGGCTTTTCCCCTCCTCCTTTTCCCAGGACATGCGAATGAAGGGCCTTTGGACATAGTTGTAGATGACCTCAGGACGACCACCAGGGCGCTTCTTCACCTTCTCTTTATACGTGGGGTAACCTGAGTGCAGACAACAGAAACAGTACATTTACAATAATGAACCAAAATCCAGAATGTTGGTCCCAAACCACAAAAAATATGAAAGCATATTTTTACCTTCAATGCCTAATCTAATTTTCTTTAGGCCTCTCTCCTTTAAAACCGATTTGGCAACATCTCGATTTTCTATGTACTTGAAGAACCGGTATAGTTTTGTACTGTAAATTACTGAAAAAGAGAAAGAAAATTACATTTTATGAAACACAAAGAAAAAAGTGAATTGCACTAATTCAAAAACATTCATTCTGAACACTACTCCATTATTGCTATCCTCTGGATAATCTTACTCTGGTGAATTAGATAAAGGGCTTCATTGCCAGAATCACAAACGACTGCTCCACGTTTACTTATTAAGGTAAATTAACAAGGCAAATTGAATCTAAGGAGGTGTTGATCACTTACTCTGGGAGTACTCTTCTCCCATCTGTGGCGGGTACTCTTCATCCCAGTCCACCACATCATCATCAGTGAGCACAACTATGTGGCATTCTCTCTCCCCGCTTTGGGCACTGGTCACCATCAGAGGCACAACCATCTCCTCCAGGTAAAACTCAAACTGGCACCGCGCTCCGTCATTAGACAGCTCATGCATGAGGGCGCCTATGGACAAAGGGACTAGTCAGTCAGGGGACAACAGGTCCCAGGCAAAAAAACAGTACACAACACACCAGACCGCCATTGGCTTTAACAGGAAACCTGATCAATTATAAGGCATCAGGATACATGTCCATTGAGCCCAACAAGTAAAGAGCGGCAAAAAAAGGGTGAACTTACTGAGGTCTCTGCACTTGATAGTACTGAAGTCAAAGGAGATGCACAGATAGTCACATGCCTCTCTCAGCTCAGGAATGGAGATTCCATCGGGGCAACGGATGATTCCAGACTTGTAGTAATCCTGCCAGTTTAAGAGTGAACATAGAAAAAAAACGAAAGGCAGCCATTACAGAAACTGCCCACCTCGCACAGATATCAGTCTTCCACCCTTCTCCACAGTAAAATGGTAGTTGCCATGGCACCTAGTGGCAGCCTAGGCTAGGTCATTCAACAGAAAAGGATGTTTTTAGATCTTGGGCCACACTGGGATTTAGACAGAGCAAGCATTTTCACCATTGATTTTAAACGATATATCCAACTTTTGGTTGGGGGTCCTGCAAATAAATGCACTCAGATTTTCTGAATCAAGGGGGCCAAAATGCATTGGTCAATGGGTTACATTTAAGACATTCAAACATGCTAGTTGAAGGTTATAACAAAAATGGGAAACATCAGGAGGTTTAAAAATCACAGATGTTGCTACTGTTGAGATATAGATTTGATTTCAATTAGTTGTTTATGTTCAGTTTTACAATTGTAATCCTATTTAACTGCATTTTGTTTTGGACAATTCAGAAAACCCATCCCGGTCACATTATTAAAAAAAGTGTTTAAATTGGTAAATAAAATCAATCAGACTCTACCATCTCCCCTAAGTGCAGATATCAGTTTACTGCCATGGGCATGAGAAATATAAGTATAAAACAGTGGATCCTTCAAAAGAGTTGTGCCTCTGAGGCCAGAGTGTATCCCAGTTTGTCAATAGCAGCATACTGGAAACAATCTCATCAGCAGGTATTGATTTCTGTACATGTTCTCAAATGTCTTTATAATTGAGTACACAAAGCATCAATCAACAAATTACTTAAGATTGCTAGATCAAATAATAATTTTCAAAAAAGTCAATACAGTCAATAATTGAACTTGCTAGTAAAACAAAAGGTTGTAGTTAGTAACAGAGTGGTGTGACTGACCAGGATGGCTCTGAATACTGTGGAGCTGATGCCCTCAGCCACCTCATACTCCCCTTTCTCATTGGGTCGGGTGAAGTTATGTTCCCTTCCAGACCCAAACATTCTGCAAAAAACCACAAAACATGTTGTTCAGTGTAGTTTACCATTCATTATTTTAAAAACTAATAGCCAATGGAGGCTCCTTCATCACATCCAACCAAACGGGTAAACCAACCCTAGAAACAGATGGGACCTACCTTCCCAACATGGTGTTGGGCTGAGCTGTGAAGATGGAGGGGTCAACTACGAAGCGCGTGTCATCTACAATAAGAGTGACCCTCTCTGAGCCTGACGTCCTGATGCTGCGAGTACCCATTCCCTCCTTCGTATTCTCATACACAAACACCACCTCCCCCACCCCCAGGCTCTTAAAGCAGCCCTCGGTGCTGGACAGGCTGCTGTTACGGCTGCTGACCACCCCGCTGCTACTGGAACTGCTGGGTGAGGTCCTCTGAGGCCGGGGGCTGCTGGGCCGGGAGCCACCCTCCCGCTCGCGGTCTGTACGTGGTAGGAGAATGACAACCATCCCTCACTACCATAATTAGGACGAACATTTTAAACGACCACAGACCGAGGACATTAAATGACATGTCAGCATTAGAACACGTTTCCTTCAATCCTACTTTAGTGTGTTCCCAATATGTTCCACTTACCGCTGTTGTACTGGCGGGTGGGCGAGGTCACGTTCCTGATGCAGGGGGTGAGCTGGCCGTCGCCCCTCTCGCGGGAGGAGTCCCGGGAGCGGTCGCTGGAACCCCCGCTAGCACCATGCAGGCTCATCTCCACCCGATCCACCTCCAGTCGAGATGCACGCGACTGAGCACTGGCCAGAGCGAAAAGCACACTGAATACTAATGGCAGTTAAACTCAAGACAGACAGCACACACTTTCAATCTCACCCTCCCAGTCTCGTTTTTCATTCTTCCCCTCAGGTAGTATTACAGTGTGCACAGACCTCTAAGCGGCAGTGATGAAACTCAAATCGTGTCTGCTGTAATCAGAGAATGGCAGATTCTGTCAGCAGCGACAGTGTGGCCCAGGGCTAGAGCCTCACTGGAACCAGCCTTTATCACCAGTAAAAAAGTATTTATTTAACCAGGTGAGTAAACATACATTAATTTCCAAAAAGTTGGCACTCAATTCTAAAAAGGTGTTTTTGCTTAGTCATTTGGCTATTTTGTGTAGATAGATTGGGGGGAGGGGAATAAATGTAACCAATTATAAATTCAGTTTATTAATGCAGAGCTAGAGACGTGAAATCACAACTGGACACTAGCGCAGCCCCCGTGAAATCCCAACTGGACACTAGGGCAGCCCCTGTGAAATCCCAACTGGACACTAGGGCAGCCCTCATGAAATCACAACTAGACACTAGAGCAGCCCCCGTGAAATCACAACTGGACACTAGCGCAGCCCCCGTGAAATCACAACTGGACACTAGCGCAGTACCTGTGAAACCACAACAGGACAATAGCATAGTTCGTACATCTGCAGAACTGTTCAGTAATAAAATCACTGGCAAAATACATCAGAACAGCACACTAATAAATTGCTAAAATGATTTAAAAGACTTTCAAGAAATGGTATTGCAGTACTGGAATTTCTATGGCACAAATTCAAAACCATGTACAAAATGAATGAATTAATGTTGTATTTGCATATGGATTTGGGTTAAAAAGCTTTTTTTTCTTCTTAAGTCAAATACATTTTAGCTTAATTTGCCAAATTCTATAGAGCTACTGTAGACCACTGTAACGTGACAAAAATTAAGAAAACATTTCCTAAAGACCCAGTCGAACTATTAGACTTTTCTGTAGCCAGCCTACTGTAATTTATATATTTAATAGATGCTATAAGAGTTTTACATTTTACAACATTGATATCAGTATTAAGGGATTAATGGCTGCCATTCCAAAACCAAATGTATTCACGGTTGTGAAAATATATGAGTAGTGAAATTGACGGCAGAGGTTGTAATGGTAACAATTTATGTTCTTAGGTTGCATTAGTTATAGCAAAGTATTTCTTAGGGTGATTTGTTTGAGGTGTGCTATAATACTGCAATACTACACTGCTCAAAGATATTAAGTAAACACATAATAAAGATCAAAATCTTTACTGTACATTGTGTCATTCGTTGAAAACAAAATTACGTAACAGTCAATGGAAACTAAATCACCAACCGATTGAGGGCTGGATTGAGTGCGGGATTCGAACTGTGACTCAATAGAGTGTATGGCCCCTACGTGCCTGTGTGCACTCCAGACTACATCTGGGGATGTTCCTGATCAGACGCTGGACGGTGACCCGGGGGATCTCCTCCCAGACCTGAATCAGGGAACCCCTGAGCTCCTGGACCGTCTGTGGGTCTACTTGGCAGCATCGGATGCATTGAACCATAATGTCCCAGAGGTTCTCAACTGGATTCAGGCCTGGGAAACGTGAGGGCCAGTCATGGGCATCAATGCCTTTGTCATCCAGATACTGCCTACACACTCTGGCCACATGAGGCCATGCATTGTCCTGCACGAGGTGGATCCGTGGGCCCACTGCACCAGCATAATGTCTGAAAATCTATCTGAGGATTTCATCCCAGTGCCGAACAGCAGTCAGGGTACCATTGGCTAACACATGGAGGATATATCCAAGGATATGTCTCCCAAGACCATCTTGGACCCACCACCAAACCAATCATGCTGGATAATGTTGTAGGCAGCACGTTCACTACAGTCTCTCCAGATTATTTTCATGTCTATGCTTAGTGTAAACCTGCTCTCATCAGTGCACAGAACAGGGCGCCAATGGCGGACCTGCCAATTCGGGTGTTCTCTGGTGAAACGCAAATTGAGCTGCACGATGCAGGGATGTGAGCAGATGTCCCACTAGAGAATTTCAGGCCCTTATGCCACCCTCATGAAGTCTTTTTCTGAAAGTTTTGTCAGAAACATGCACACCAGTCTAATAATTTGCTCAATTAAAAACTAAAATCAGGCTTGTCACAGCAAGGGTTGGAAAGAAAATCTACAGGATAATACATCTCCAAAAACTGGGTTAGGCAGCACATTGCTCTAGTGTGAATTATAAACCATCTTTGTGGTAAAACGTTTTGTGGCGGAGGATTCTGTTCAGATTGATAAAGCCTGCATTCTGCCTTTGAAATTAAATTCATTGAGATACAACAAGCCCGATAATAGTTCATTAAGCATAAATTGTAGCAAAAACCTAAGTTGAAGCTCATTTTGTAGAAGTGCCTCTGTACATGTAAAATTTTGGATTGACGCAGGACAAAGCAGGGATTGAAAACTTTGACAATGGGTGTGAGGGATTGAAAACTAAGAAAATATTTCTCAAATCTGTCATGATTTATTGATGGTACAGAACCACAATGTAGTTTCTCAAGTCAGATTTCTCTATACTTGACTGTATAACATTTAGAAATAGTAGATACCAAGAAGTAATAACTGCTAAAAGAAATCTGAGGATGTATTAATTTGTCACTAGTTGTAAAGCAGAGGATTGTTAATGATGACATTGACATATACTGGGGATGAAACCTATACAAGAATAATAGTCTGATAAAGTATATGCAGCCTAAATAAGAGTAGAGGCGAATCCAAACAATCCAAATTAGGCTTTTGGTCTGTTAAGAAGAGATTAGCCCACCCTGATCCAAGACCCATGATGTCATGATGCCTTTAACAATCAGTAAAAACCAGTGAATTTAACAATTAGTGAATACCATTCTTTGCTAAAATAATTTGGGTTTTACTGAAAATCACAATGACACATGTCAACATTATGCTGAAAAACAGCTGTATTACTTGACCAAGAATGTATCAGTAGTGAGAATTGTAAAGAAATATATATGTATAGTCAACGTACAACAAGCCACTTAGTAGATACACTTATACAAATGTAACGTTCTTACAGTTGTATGTCTGTCCATACTCTGACCATACAAACGTAAAAGTAGCTAATTGCCTCACCTCGAGTGCTTGCAAAGTCTGCGAGTCCGGCTGATTGTTTTTCGTTCCCAGTTCTCAGTGTCACTGGAGTTGCTATCATATGACTGTGAACGTGCTGCCATCACCCGTGCACAGAGACATCCAGCCTGGATTCTTTACCGTTCATAATCTGATAGAACAGAAAGAAGAGAGGGCATTTATTTAAATATCAATCCACTGTATAGGAGTGCAAACTATTCCTCCCGAACGTTGATTATACATTCAGTAAATCAAAAACGAAGACTTAAATTATCTTCCCATTCAAACTCGTGGTATCTGCTCGTAACGAGGATTATTGTGCTATTGTAGCATTTTAAATAACACGAATAAAACAAATTAGGTCATGTTGGCTTGAGTAGTTAGCTAGCAATTTTTAATCAAGAGTAATGGCTACGGTGGCCCTAAAATAGGCAAGCTACCTAGCTCGCTAACGATAGTGACATTATGCTTATTGATGTGATAGTGCTTATTTATATATAATACTATAATGTTACGTCTGCAAACATTAGCTAACTTTGGTAGTTAGAGCAATAGTGATTAACCAACAACATACTGTTGCAAATTACAGTATAGCGAACTACTGTACAATACAGACACTAGTTAACTAGCCATGCAATGCCGTTAACCAATACATGTCAGGACTCGTTGGCTAGCTAACTTAGACAAAAGAAACAAGCAAACGTACTTCACGTAATATAGTGCGTTCGTTATTGCTAATGTAAATAACAACCAACTAGTTAGAAACTAGCTTCAATTAGCTATTGACTTAGCTCGCTACTATAATCAGCATTTATTTGCTGTACGGTACTTAGCTAGTTACTTTGAATATTCAGTAGACGTTTACTAGCAAGCTAGCTGGCATTAGCACAGACAGTACAGTACTTCCAATTTACCAACATAATGTCATCTCTTACCTTTTAAATGTCAAGTATTATAGCATTAATACAATGAAGATTATACAATTCAAAATATACAGTAAATATAATTTAGTCTAATGAATAAAATAATGCGTCTTCTGTCTTTGAATATATATTGTATGTCCCCTTAAATGAATAGTGTTGTCACAGAGTTGAATATGGAAGTATGGAAGCCCATAAGGTCTTTACAAGAGTAGGTGCCTTGTTTCAACATGATCCTATATCTAAACGCTTTCATGCCCGCAATAGTTAACTAATAATATCTCTTGAAATTTTTAGGGAAGTTTCCGCACAAATGCATGTTTTTAACAAAGTATTACAGATATTATCCTACAAACACGAAAGCGTTTTAAAGAAATATATGCCTTCCAATCGAAACCTCTGTGCATGATACCCCAACACATAAGTCTCTCTCTTTTTAACACTGACCATAATTGTTAATATAATGATTTAATAATGATTTAATTTGTTTTTATGACACATACGAAGGATGCTCTTGAACGCTGAATGCTCCACATTCAAAATGAAACTATCTAAATCAAAACATCTATCAAACGATGTGTTTTGTTAAAAGATGCCGGGATGTGGCGGCACAATTTCAGGTAAACGTTAGACTAGTTCTGCCTATTGTTCATGGTAGCTACTGTAGCTACAGACAGGTGACACAATGATTGAGTGGAGGAACATGATAACTGCAGATGCTTCCATTCCAACTCCAACTTAGCAATTTGTGTCATGCATGACACAACTTTTCCATATGCTGAGCTAGTTTTGTAAAAGATTTAGACCTGTTCACTTCCTTCACATTTGTATTATAGACTTAATTTAAAATGGAGTAATTCTATATTTTGCCATCCATCTACACACAATACTCCATGATAACAAAATGATTTTTTTTTTTAAATGTGTGCACCTTTAGGGAAAATGAATAACAAATAAGTATCTAATATTCCTAACTATTCAGATCCTTTGCCATGAGAATCCAAAATGAGCTCAGATGCATCCTGTGTCCATTGATAACTACTGCACATCTCTAGAACTTGATTAAAGTACAGGTGTGGCATATTCAATCAACTGGACATGATTTAGAAAGGCACACATCAGTCTTAATAAGATTTTTCGCTTCCAAATTGTGCATGTCAGCTAAATCAATGCCCAAGGAACTCTCTTCAAACATCTTTGATAATATTACGTGAAAGTCAAGATCTAGCAGAATTTAAAATAATTGCAACGGCATTGAAAGTTCACAATAGCACAGAGAGCACCATCATTGTGAAGATCCAAGATCTGACCAAACTAAGTAACCATGCAAGGATGAACAATAACCTAATGGCCACTTTAACTGAGCTCCTCTGAGTTTCTCTGTAGAGAATGGATAATTTGCCAGATGAACAGCCAACTATGCAGCACACAGTCTTTTATGGTACAGCCAATCCTTAGCAAAATGCATAGACTTGGAGACTGCTCAGGATTGAGAGAAGCATGAATGGAGCAAAGGTGAGGGCTTTAAATAAACTCTGATCCAGAGTTAACTTGGGAAAAGATACATCTTTCAGCATGACTGACCCAAAGCATACAGCCGATGCAACGCTCGAGTGGCTTCCGGACCAGTCTGTGAATGAAAGCATTGTATTTACTAACAAATATTACGATCTGATCATTTGAATATGCATTAAAACGACAGATTCATGGAATGTGTACAAAGAAAAGGACTGCTGTATATCAATACTATATATAGTGCGCAAATAAACACATTGTTAACACATTTATTCCGATTTATCAATCCGTAAATTCACCCATTAATGCTACACTGCTTAAAATAATTAAAAACAAATCTTTACTGGACATTGTGTAATTTGTTGAGAACAAAACAACATAACAACGATCAATGGAAACTAAAATCACTAACCGATTGAGGGCTGGATTCAAACTCATCAAAGTAAACAATTGAACCATTGATGAGATGGCGGATTATATCCAGGGGGATGTCCTCCCAGACCTTGAACACGGAGCTCCTGGACAGTCTGTGGCGCTACTTGGCAGCATTGGATGCATCGATACATAACGTACCAGAGGTTCTCAATTGGATTCAGGTCTGGGGAGCGTGAGGGCCAGATAGTAGCATCAATGCCTTGGTCATCCAGGAACAGACTACACAATCTGGCCACATAAGGCCAGGCATTGTCCCGCACCAGGAGGAACCCAGGGCCTGCTGCACCAGCGAACGTTCTGATGATGGGTCTGAGGATTTCATCCCGGTACCAAACAGCAGACAGGGTACTGTTGTCTAGCACGTGAAGGTCTGTTCAACAGCACACCTTCATACGTATAGATGTGCCATCCTGGAGGACCTAAACAGCCTTTGCAACCTGACTGGGATGCCAATACTGCCTCATGCTACCAAAAGTGACAAGGACTCTTGCAAAATGCCAATTGTCTGTGGCCACCACCTGCAAAACCATTCCCTTGGGAGTTGTCTTGCTGTTGCCTCTCTAGCGCATCTGTTGTCACTTTCATCTGCACCGAAACATGTGACATTGATTAACAATTGCTTATTCTTCTGAACTGAACCGATTGATATCCCTGTAGTGTAATTATTTTGGTGTTATACTGTAATGATTTTGTGTTCCCTTCATTTTCTTAAAAGCAGTGTAAATGCTTTTAAACAATTATATTCCAGATTGTATATGATAAAACAAATTCCCAACTTTAATTGACACTGGAGACATGATGAAAACATATTTAATTGTTCAAAGGCACGTTTGTATTAACTCCACATTTCACATGCTAACAGCCAGGGTTATTCAACAATGATGTCATCAATAGCTAGTGAATGCTAAGCGGATGTTTACAAAGTAACATTGACACTTTCACTTAAGGAAACTAATCAAGCTAGCAAGCACATATTTACTTTGTTGTCTTTACTAGTTACTTTTTACCATGTTTTTTGAGGAAAAGGAGGAGAAAACAAAAACCTGTTCTGTGTCCACAGGAGGTCACTGTGCTTCCACACAGTTTCTGAGTAATAACTTTCATTGAAAAGTTATTTTATATTTCAATATGTTGAACTATATATTTGTAATTGACATTCAAATTAGTAATTATATACTTTCAATTAACATTGACTTTTTTTATATTTTGAGGTCTATATGTACAGGTGTTTTTATAGTCAAGCTCCAATGGCAAGCAATTAATGCATGTACTTTCAATGGAGGCAAATGTCACTGGCAAAAATCTCCAGACAAGTCAATGGAAACCCTGCAAGTGACACATCCTATTTGAACAATAGTGAAATTGTATCTATTTTAATGCGTTTTATATCGATATCTAGAGTTCTGTCTTATCCCCATCCCACATTCTTAGAACAATAATTTTGGAGCTATCTGTCAATGTAATGGGGAGGTCCTGGTGATCAATAGGTGTCCAGTAATTGGATTTCTGCTGGCGAGGAGAGTGTCCCTGGCTGGTTTCGATTGGGAGTTCAGGCATTATGTTGCTTTGAGATTTATGATATTTTCCCTCCTCTAGAACTCCTCTCATCCCCCTTGTCTTACAGCCTTGCCAGTTGCCCATGCACTGACGTGTACCTATAACTTGTAAAGTATTAAAACTATAGTTTAATTATTGTACTGTTTTACAATACTACAGTGTTGTAGAGCTATTAAATTGTGTATACTGAATCCCTGACAAGCTGCACTAAAGATTGAGGTCCTTCCTCCCAATGATGGCCTGTCAACACCATCAAATTCAGCATAACATCCCTCGTCCACACACACATACACAATCAGACAAATTAACATGCAAACAGTTACAATAACCTTTAAATTACTGTCTATGGTGTATGGATCAAGGAGTTCAGAAATCATCCATTAAAGAAAGGGAGAGCACCAAAAAATAGAATGCAAATTGAATTGCATCCTCTGAACCCTCAGCATTAATAACACAAATTACATTCAGAGCAAAGGCTAGCTATGCTGAATTATTTATATTGATGCCCTGAACGGGTTGATCCTCGTGTATTCGAGCTGTCTAATGTGGCCAAAACGAAACTTCCTCACCTCATCTTGTATCCTCAGAGCACTGCGTGTCTCTCTCCAGTATTTAATGTTTATTTTGTCGACCTGCAGTACAATTTGGCTATACTAAGATCCACATATTGTAAGAGCTTTTAAGTACACTCATAACCATTATTGGTGAGCCCTCTGGATAATTCCTAACTCTGCTCACACGCCCAGGGATTCCCACCTGTGGGCCAGACTGTCTGCAGTACATATGCTTTGGCAGGTCAGCGTTACCGGAATAGTTTTTAAGCAAACACTTTGCTCTGAATGCTCCCCATGGACGTCAGTTGAAGTGCTCTGTTTGATGATAGAGAAAGTCGTCGAGGAATGATCAAGGTGTTTATTTGAGAGCCCACATTATTTGCATTACTAATTTAACAATGAGAATGTTTACCCATCTACAACTCCTCTGCTGCTCCTTAACTAATTTTACACATAACCCATCACCAATCAATAATGGTGTCCCAGTCATTGTTTTCTTTACATTGAGAGGTGCATGCCATTAAATTATTAAGCATTCTGCTAATCTGACAGCTACATTAACCGTAATCATAACTTTAAAGAGGCAGTAGGAAAATCCTTAGAAAAAGTTGCATTCTTCTTTAACTTCTAGCCTAGATAATATTAGCAATAGTGTGTATGAATTCATATCACAACATATGAACTGATGTGAGACCACTAAACCACTAAACCTGAGTTCTGGTTGCAGAAGCATAGCCAGGAAACACTGTGGGGGGTCTTTCCCCCTTCTGGACACGGATCGTGACATCTATCAGCAGCATGTGTAGCAAACGCCAGGAACCAAACTCAGCCACATGTAGTGTGGGAGCCAGCTATTACAGTTTTTCACAATTTCTTTAAACCTTTATCCATTTTCTCAAAACTCTGAAAACAAAACTAACATCTTCAAACTACATTCACAAAACCCCATACTCTTCTGTCAAAATCAAACTCTTGCCTGAAAACCATTTACTCTGTTCTTGAAATCTCACGTAGCTTTCAGATCGTAAACACAGCCAGTTAAAATATAAAAATTTCAGAGCATTCATTAGACACTACATGAAAAAATGGAGAACACAGCATGCAGGGCATGTACACACATATTTTTGTAATTGTAACTAGTTAACACATTTTGCAATAAAGAAATATAATATTCACGACTTGTTCAGTGAAAATATTGAATACTGTAAATACAGCAAATTATTCAATATTGAATGTATGTATACCAGCAGTGGCATGAAAATACAGTAGTCAACAATGTAACAGTCCAATGACCAAAGAATCACCATACAATATACCAACAAATGTGGACCAACTGCATAATCAAAGTAAATGAGAGATTAGTTTTTCCTGCTTTGCCTCTGACATGTGCCACCTGCCAACTCTGAAGTGAGTTATATTCTTTGCACATGGTTCGATCACATCATTCAAAACAAGTGTGAACTGTTTTGAGTCATTGTGTGTAAACAATGACAACTGAGCTGTAGTTCTGTTTAACTTTTTCCACTTGTGTTTACATTTTACAACACAAGTGCATCACAAATTGAAATGTGATTTAGACAGTTATAAATGTGTTTAAAGTTTTGCAAACAGAGTGAATGCAATTTGGAAATGGTGTTTAACTACCAGAATGTGTTTAAGGTTTTGCCAAAAGTGTGAGTGATTCGACAAATTGGTTTAGGCTACTAAGAATTTGGTTCAGAGAATGGGGTTTAGTGTTTTAACAATTCAGAAAAACTGTAAAATGATGTGCCTTTCAAATTTGTGGAGTTACTATTTAGCTACTTACTAGTTGCTTTGCCAATGTTTACACCAAATGTGCTTGAACAATAAATGTTTTGCCTCAGTGAATATACAATGATAATTCTTCACAAGGGTGAAAATCCTATTATTGTGCAATTGAGTTATTTCTTGTCACTGTGAACAGGAAAATGTTGTGTGAGGTACACATTTAACCATGACACATCTTCACTTAGACTATGTTACCCTGCCTTGGGGACTGAAATGTAATCTAAAGCTTACAGTAATTAAAGAAATCACTGGTGATCAAGAAACAGGTTGTAATTAATCTAAGCATGGTGCATTTAACATGAGACGTTTCCAACATGAGATTGACTGAAGTCCAAGTTTATTACTGTATCTTATTCCAAGAAGAAAAGGGTTCCAGTATTGAGTATTTATAACACACATAAAAGGGAACTCAGAGGAACATGAGTGATAGAATGAAAGTGGGTTTAAGGGGAAGCTTGTAGTTTCAAGTAGTAGCATTAATTACATTTGTAGGGCAAAAAACAAATACAAATATTACAAAACATTTAAAACTAGAAAAGGTACAATTCCAAGGAAATTGTAAAGTGGGGTTGTCAGGGTCCAAAATTGTGTAACACATTAGAATTCATACATTCCATGGCATTCACCTTAAAGTGGAAGATAGACAATTTATTAAATACTTAATATATAAAATAATATAAATAAACCTATAAATACATTTTTAAAGGAATTAACCAACACAGTCCTGACCTGTCGAGGCATGGACTCCACTAGACCATATCAAGTCGCTCAGATCCTCTTACCCATTTTCCTGCTTCTAATACATCAACTTTGAGGACATATTTCCCACCACTGACTGGTGCCATGATGATGAGATAAACAATGTACACTTTATGCCTTTTCTGTAGGTGTTCCCCACATCCAACCCTTTCTTCTTGTCCAAACTGCAACCAAAATAGATGGCCAACTAGCTAATAAAACAATTAAACAAAATAAACCAGGTGGATAACGTGATCTTTGGTGGGTACTGGGTAATATTTTATATTATAAAACACAACATGTTAAATCAATTTACTAGCAAATCCATTTGAAGTTTGACTAGAGTCTTGCTTTCTTGGCAATGCAGTAGCACCAGACAGTTTTGTGCTTTTTTGCCTTTACTGATGAGGTAGCTTGGAGGGGCAGAGGCTGTGCCTTGGCGACTGACATGCAATCACGGTGACATTGTGAGCTCTCTTGAAATTATATATTCTCCTTTTCATAAGTTGTAGCGGCAATGAATTGTCTCTGCACTTTTCCTTTATGTTGACATAACACACACTGCAATACATAACTCTCTTCTTAAACTCCAGCCATGTTTTCAAAAGTCATTTTCGGTGGAGGAAATGACGAGCGGTCGCTTGCATTAGCTATGGTAGGAGTGGTCTTCTTGGCCTGAATGGTTTTGTTTGTCTTTGTTGGGGGCTCCACTCAGGTTTTAGCTACCGTATCACAAAAAAATAAAATTGCTGACAGACGCAATGAACGTTACATACTATGCACAAGCATGACACATGCAGTGCCGCAGATCTAACAGATAGAAGTGACAGCAAGCCATCTGATTTTGTTCAACTCGCCAGTGTGGTGTGTAGTCTTTATGATTTAATCAACAAAGACAAAATTTACCCACATTACGAGTGCTAATTTTGAACCCTCAGGGTTGCTGGCTGTCTAGCTGTGTGATGGCGTGCGGAGTAAGGAGACCAAGGCGCAGGAAGGCTGACAACCGGTCTACTGACCTAACATGTTTCATGTAATATAAATGAAAACAGCGTCTGCTGTGACACATGTAACAAGTAATAATAACGCAGGCAGAGACAGGAAACACAGTGGTGTATATACACAGCTGATGAGTGGTAGGTGCAAGGAATCAGAGTAGGGAGCGTTCACAAGACATGGAAAAACAGGACACACACGCACAATGGTGACCAGAAAGCTGGCGACGTCGAGTGCCGGATCCCCATGCGCCCAGAGGAGGGCACATCTCCAGATGGAGATGTGACAAGCTGGATCCAATGTTAACACAGATCATATCCCGGTACTTAGCTGGCCATCTTTCAAATACAAAAACAAAGATATGTCCCATCAGCTAGCTAGCTAACTAGCTACCTATCACTCGCATAAAAAAGACTGAATTGCTGGCAAAAAGGTAACAAAATAAGCCCCATGGTCAAAGTCAATGCAATTTCATTGTCACTGCATGAACAGTACTGTAGCTAGCTAGCATTACTTGCAAACGTCAGATTTGGGTGCCATTTGCATGGCCTCATTCTGGAAAGTTTGCTTATGTAAGTAGCTAGGCAACCGACGTTCAGTGTGGCTAGCTACAGTGTAGCTATGTTTTTTGCCACAAAAACCTGAATATTTCCTAAACCTTGCAACGACACTTTCCACAAAACTTAGCAACGCAATCAGAACACAATTGATATATGTGATGTGTCCATTGTGCAGGAACTGCAGGAGGAGTTAGGGTGGCTATAATAATAAATACATATATATGTGAGATTACAATAAGTTGGGGGCACCCCCACTTAACAAGTAATCAATACATATTTTTAAAGCAATGCAAAGGAAAACATTTTCAGGTAAAGGATTTGGGAGCCACACTCTTATGTCCCTTTACTCTTGATATAATTAAAAATACAAAATATGCCTACCTCTAACATGCATAGTTGATTAAAATAGTCATTCTGCACGGATGTGCACATGTATTGTATGTAAAAGTCAATTATTATGCAGACCATCTGACCTATGAAACATGAGTTATCAAATAATTTTTGAGTTATGAAAACTGTTTCAATTTAGACTCTATTCTGATTTCAGCAGTATTCATTATTCTTATCTGTACAGTGTGGGTATATCCAGTAATTCAGCAAAAAAGAAGATTAACAAATACATTCTTTTCATACCCTAAAATGTCATTGCTGTTAGGACATTTGTGCCCCCATCTAAATTAGCTCAGCCTGAATGGTTCAGTCCCTGATCAGTAAAATATAATCCCCTGGAAACAGAGCGTGTAACATCCTGTGTAAGCGCAGCAGCTATAAATCGCAGCACTGTAGATCGATTTTTACGTTGAGGGCACAGTAACCTGGTTTTCCCCCAAACACTCCTTTCCAGATGCCCCTCTCACTGGGTATCACTAGAGACATGCCTGTAAGATTACAGTGTCAGTAATCTGGGGAAATGGGTGCACTGATGTAGTGGGTTGGGTTGCGATTGCATGGCACACAAGCGAAGTCACAACATACTTACAGTAACCACATTCACTTACACATTTTACTTGTCAAAAGGTACTTGCCAAAATTCTTCAACTTTATGGAATTATTTACAGTGAATTATTTGTTCAATTTTTATATTTGCTTCATTTACTGTCAAGGTGTTTCCACTGTTGAAATACTAAATAAAAAAAGGTAAAAATGATGCTGTATTGGATAAACTTTCATATAGTATTTTAACAGTGAACACATAATGAATTGTAACTGAGACAACCTTGTCAAATTTGGGACCTGAGAGAATTTGTTAAGAACCCCTGTATTATTTCATCATGGTCCGAGATTCACACACAGTGATCCAAAACGTGTTAAAGGGGAATTAAGACAGGGCATCATTTGTTTTAAAGATATGTTTGACTTGGAACTCATTCACAGAAACAGGTTGGAGCATTTACGGTTAGCTGCCTTGCTCAGGGACAGCATTACAGTTTTTTCATACAGCAGGCTCCACGATTCAGCCAAGAACACTTTTGGTTACTTGTCAGAGCTCTAACTGTAACAGTCAAAAAAGCTCTTTCACAGCACCAAGCACAAGAATTTTGTTTTGTGCACTGACTGTACCGCAAGTCTCATAGGATCCATGCACATTTAAACTGCTCGGTACATAAAACCCATCTTCGCCCTTTACTTCTGTCTTCACCTGTCTTTCAGTGATACCTACCATCAACAACCTTGCAAAAACAATATCAATAATTAAGGGAATGTCCAAAAAAATGCAGAACGTTATGACACAAATGCCTGAAATGAAAGCGCAGCTGGAGTATCTGACATTATTGAATGATTTAACAGACCTTTAACATTGATAAGGCTGCAGTCTTAGAACAAGGAAAGTCAATCCATTTTTGTTTTTTTTAAGTATGAATTGGTCTTTAGTTGGTGGAACCAAATTTCATGCAAAACCTTTTTCTTTGCCGTGCATGCAGAAAACTTGAGCAGAGATCCAGTGCCCCATGAGCATTCTACATTCAGCAAGAACAGACAGTGTTTGGCCCATAGACGACACTTGTGAGCTTGTAAGACAAGACATCACAGAATCATTGTTGAAAGATTTTTATTTGAATTACTCCAGAAGCAGAAATGTTTTCTGCAGGTTTTAATCAAAATTTAAAACTAAAAGGCTTCACTAGTTTTGGGCTTTAGTCCAGGGGCTCTATACTCTCAAATTAATCAATGTACTTTATTACAATAAATTTAAAACAAATGCATACCACGCCTGAGCATAATAATTGAATGTTGGATGATTATTTCAGGGCCATTCATTCATTATTTACAAATGTTTACATGTTTTTTTTCAATAGTGACCACATTTTGAATTTGACTGGTGAGGCTGATGATACAATGGTTTGAGCAGTGAGATGAAAAATAACTAGCCAATACAATATCATAGTTAAAACCAGTGGCTTTTTTGTGAAATACATATTTTGGAAATATATTTCTCTGCCTTTAGCATTACAGTCAACCATTGTATGTGAAAGACTTGTGAAATAGCATGTTACTTGTTGTAATTGTGTAACCATATTACCATGTAGTTACAATAGTTACAATGTTAGTTGTAGTTACAATATAGCAATTAGGAACTTAATAGACACTGTTATGGAAATGAGAAATGGTTATTCATAGGTTTCTGCAAATGTAAATGTGTAATTATGTAATATTAAAGGGTGCATAATCAAGATAGCAGGCAAAGGTCACAGGTCTGTGGAGGTCTTTACTATCACCTGGTGTCCCCTGTGGGTTTTGTGCACGTGAAGCCACTGCCTGATTGTCCTTGTGTCTTCCTCTTCATCTCCCAGACCAATTTGTTTTTGTCACATCCTCTTTACCTATGGGCATCAGAAAACAAAGGCACAACAGAAAATTCTGTCCCTGAGGTGAGCCTTTTAAAAAAGCTGTGTGAGATGTCTTTGACTGAACACAAATATAAATATGTGTATATATATATACATTTATATATATACACATAGATTTACATATATTCTGTATACAGTGGGTATTGAACACGTCACAACTTTTTTCACTAAATATATGTCCAAAGGTGCTATTGACATGAAATTTCCAACGGATGTTTATAACAACTCAAGTAATCCATACATACAAAGCAACTAAAACAAATAAGTTCAGAAATTAAGTTATTTGTAATAATGTCAAAATGGCACACTGTTATTAATTTTATACTTTGTACAAAAGCCTTTGTTGGTAATGACAGCTTCAAGATGCCTGCTGGATGGAGAAACTAGTCGTATGCATTGCTCTGGTGTGATTTTGGCACAAAAAGTCTTGAAGTTTCCTTGGGCCTCTTCTATGAATCTTTATCTTCAGTTCTTTCCATAGATTATCAATGGGATTTAAGTCAGGTAATTGGCTGGGACATTTTCACAGCTTTATTTTCTTTCTTTGAAACCATTTGAGAGCTTCTTTGGCTGTGTGTTTGGGATAATTGTCTTGCTGAAATGTTCACCCTTGTTTCATCTTCATCACCCTGGTAGATGGCAGCAGATTTGTGTCAAGAATCTCTCAGTAAATTGGCCCATTCATCCTTCCTTCAATTATTTGAAGTTCCATTTCCAGTTCCATTTGCTGAAAAGCAGCCCCACACCATTATGTTCCCACCTCCAAACTTCAGTGTTGGTATGGTGTTTTTAGGGTGATGTGCAGTGCTATTTGTCCTCCAAACATGGTTTGTATTATGGCATCCAAACAGTTAATTTGTGCTCTCAATTGACCACACTATATTCTCCCAGTATTTCACTGGCTTTTCCAAATGTTGTGCAGCAAACTTTAAACAAGCTTCAACATGCTTTTTTTTCCGCAATGGAGTCTTGCATAGTGAGCGTGCATACAGGCCATGGCGGTGGAATGCATTACTCACTGTTTTCTTTGAGACAATAGTACCTGCTAATTCCAGGTCTTTTTGAAGCTCTTTACAAGTAGTCCTTGGCTCTTGGACAACTCTTCTGATGATTATTTTCACTCCTCTGTCAGAAATATTGCAAGGAGCACCTGATCGAGGCACATTTTTGGTGAAATTTTTGTCTTTCCACTTCCGTATTATGGCCCAACAGTGCTCACTGGAACATTCAGAAGCTTAGAATTTTGCCCATAACCAATCCCATCGTTATGTTTTGCAACAATTCGTTTGTTAAGGTCTTGAGACAGCGCTTTGCTTTTACCCATCATGAAATGTGTCTTGTGTGACACCTTGGCAATTTCATCTTTTTGTAGGCCATCAGTTGAGACTGATCCAGCTGATATTAATTAATAAGGGGCTGGATTGCCTTTTAATTACTGATAGATTTTAGCTGTTGTCTTGGCTTTCCATGTGTTTCCATTGGCTTTTTGCATCTCCCTTTCTTCATGTGTTCAATATTTTTTCCCTGTGTCATTTCAGATTATTACACAGAACTTAATTTCTGAGAATATTTGTTTTGGTTTCTTTGTATGTATGGATTACTTGGGTTGTTACCAACATGTCATGTCAATAGCACCTTTGGAAATACATTTACTGAGAAAAATGGTGACAGTTTATTACTTATTTCATCTGCTCTATATAAACAGTCATGTGAAGAAATTAAGACACCCCAATAAATATTTAGTTATTTAAAAAAAAAGATGTGGACTTATATTTTGCATACAATATCTATAGATAAAGGTGTGCAATTGAACCAAAAACAATGACATTTTTAACCATGATATCATTTATTCAACAAAATATTTACAAAGATGCCATTTCCTACGGTGAAAGAAATTAAAACGCCCCATGCCATAATAGCTGGTACTGCCTACTTTGGCTAAAATAACCTCAATAAGACATTTCCTATAACTGTCTACCAGTTTACAACTGTGTGATGTTTGAGGAGTTTCTTGCATGCACAGCCCGTTTCAAATCACCACACAGCATCTCAATAGGATTACGATCTGGCCTTTGACTTTGCCATTCCAGAACTCTCCATTTCTTTCTTGTGAGGAGCTGGACTACCTGTGCCACCTGAACAGGCTGCAGTTATCGCCACAGGCTACCAGGAGTGACAGTGGCACTAGCAAAATGCAAACCTAATAATCAGTCAGGAGAGATAAGGAGAGAGCAATGTCTCTGTGGCCACCATAATGAAAACCTTTCCCTTTTTGCGGGTTGTCTTGCTGTTGCCTATCCGGTGCTTCTGTTGTCACTGTCATTTGCACCAAAACAGGGGACATTGATTTACACCCTCTCTTGCTAACTGGACAGATTGATATCCCTGAGGTTTTACTGACTTGGTGTTTTACTGTGATGATTACGTGTTCTCTGAATTTTATAGAGCAGTTTATATATATATATATATATATATATATTCATAATTGTATATAAAAATATATTTAAAGCAATTTGAGAGGAGAATGTGGATAAGGTTGAACTACAATAGTCTTCCCTGAATTCACTGATTAGGTGAACATGGTCTTATAATCGAATATAGGTTTGTAAAGTTATAGCATATAAGCATGAGATGAATGTTAACATTTGAGAGGAAAATCAATTTTTCAGAATTCCTGTGTCTCCATCTTTTCAACAGTTGAATACAAATACATACTTTTTGGAGTTGCTGATTTATCGACAAAGTAAAAATAGAACCACAGACTGGGAGTGAAATATTTGCAGTATTATTTCTCTGACCCATGTGCATTGGGATGATATTTAATTGAACAACTATGGTGCTATTATATACTGTATATGTGAGACAATTTATGTTATGCTTGATTCTGATACAGACCAGATCCTTCAGGTTTCGGGGCTGTTGCTGGGCAATACAGACTTTCAGCTCCCTCAAAGATTTTCTATTGGGTTCAGGTCTGGAGACTGGCTAGGCCACTCCAGGACCTTGAGATGCTTCTTATGGAGCCACTCCTTAGTTGCCCTGGCTGTGTGTTTCGGGTTGTTGTCATGCTGGAAGACCCAGCCGTGACCTGTCTTCAATGCTCTTACTGAGGGAAGGAGGTTATTGGCAAAAATCTCGCTATACATGGCCCTATCCATCCTCCCCTCAATGCAGTGCAGTCGTCCTGTCCCCTTTGCAGAAAAGCATCCCCAAAGAATGATGTTTCCACCTCCATGCTTCACGGTTGGGATGGTGTTCTTGGGGTTGTACTCATCCTTCTTCTTCCTCCAAACACGTTTAGACCAAAAAGCTCTATTTTTGTCTCATCAGACCACATGACCTTCTCCCATTCCTCCTCTGGATCATCCAGATGGTCATTGACAAACTTCAGACGGGCCTGGACATGCGCTGGCTTGAGCAGGGGGACCTTGCGTGCACTGCCGGATTTTAATCCTTGACGGCGTAGTGTGTTACTAATCGTTTTCTTTGAGACTGTGTTCCCAGCTCTCTTCAGGTCATTGACCAGGTCCTGCCGTGTAGTTCTGGGCTGATCCCTCACCTTCCTCATGATCATTGATGCCGCCCATGAGGTGAGATCTTGTATGGAGCCCCAGACCAAGGGTGATTGACCGTCATCTTGAACTTCTTCCAATTTCTAATAATTGCACCAACAGTTGTTGCCTTCTCACCAAGCTGCTTGCCTATTGTCCTGTAGCCCATACCAGCCTTGTGCAGGTCTCCAATTGTATCCCTGATATCTTTACACAGCTCTCTGGTCTTGGCCATTGTGGAGAGGTTGGAGTCTGTTTGATTGAGTATGTGGACAGGTGTCTTTTCTACAGGTAACGAGTTCAAACAGGTGCAGTTAATACAGGTAATGAGTGGAGAACAGGAGGACTTCTTAAAGAAAACCTAACAGGTCCGTGAGAGCCGGAATTCTTACTGGTTGGTAGGTGATCAAATACTTATGTCATGCAATAAAATGCAAATTAATTACAAAAAAATCTAACAATGGGATTTTCTGGATTTTTGTTTTAGATTCCGTCTCTCACAGTTAAAGTGTACAATACAAATTACATACCTCTACATGCTTTGTAAGTAGGAAAACCTGCAAAATCGGCAGTGTATCAAATAGATGTTCTCCCACTGTATATGCTACTGTGAATATGATTTGACATTTTGATAGCTACACCAGACTTTTTCAAGTTGAGAAAAAAACCTAGACTACAGACTAGTGTATTCTAGAAAGAATGTCCATATAACAGTTATGCAAGTCTGTGTTTGTTCCATGTCCACAAAAGAGGTCCCTTTTTAGGGAATACACACACATTTCTTTGTAATGTCAAACCTATTTAGACAAAATGCCCTCTGGTGAAGACAGGGAGCATTTGCTTGGGCAGTGCAAAATGAGGTCACAAAACAATATGGCGCTGCACAAAGTTCAAATCTACCCAATTGAGGCTGTAGCATGACTTTTAAAGTCGTGGAGTTGTTTTCTAATCAAGGCACATGGATTGCTTGCAAGATAGCTGTATGACTATGGAGGTGGTTTCGATTGCTATTCTTAGAAATAGACCCATATAATTTTTTGTCTTGTACATAATAACAGGTGTGACCAAATGCTGATTGATGTATGACATGATAAGCCCTGTGCCAGCTTATTGGGTCATTAGTGAAGATTCGCGATCGAGGATCAAAAGTAGGTGTTTGGTATGGACTGTTAAATGCTAACTAGACCGGAGGGGCTGAGAACGTTGTTGTGATGTCTGCTGGCTTTTTCATGGAGCACAAAGCAGGTCCTGTTTTCAGTGATTTATGTCAATCACTGCCATGTTAGTGCGTGTGTTTAGACTCAAAACAAAAAGCTGCATTATTGAAAAAGATCCAGCATCCTAAGGCGCATCCTAAGGATATAATCGTGGAGGAATGAAACAACGCTGTCTGTGTTTCTGTTCTTAGAAAACCAGATCCCAGTGCAATTTGTATAATACTGCATGTACTGTAAAATGTGTTACATTCCAAGTATGATATGTTATCTGTTATTAGAATACATTAGGATTTATATTTTGTTCATACAATGTCACACAAATTAAAGGATCTATCTCCATTTAAAAAGTTTCTTTAATTCATGTCTGCATTGTTTTAAACCAGGGTCTGTAGTAGAATCACCAGTTTAGGGAGAGACATATTTTCTGTTGGTTGATATTTATATTGGTGTAGTTTGCAGAGTGATTGTTGTTTAGCTTACATGCTAGTTCCTCACATAGCTCATGCGTATCATTTATATCAAAATGTGTATGCCCCAGGAAAATATAATGCATCTTTGCTTATCATTGTCTGCTGCCAACTCTGTTAGTACTACTATACATCTTCAACATGTACATTCATATCCACATGAACCCTGTTTATTGTGTCCTCTAATTCAAATGTTCGTTACTGAAGGTATGTTGTGTTCATTAGAGACAAAGGTGTTGTCTGTTTCTGGTTTCCCCAGTGGCTTGGCAACTTTAGAATAGACTGTGAGGTAGTGGTGGTCTCTGGTTCCTAGGAGAAATAGATACTGTAGCTCCTGAGTTGCTTAGTGTTCCCCTACAGATGGTCATAAAAGGAAAACTTTGCATACCCACTGACAGGTGAGGAATGGTTAAAGTTGGACAGCAGAGAGATAACATTGTAATGACATGAAGGCAATGTAGTTTTACCCACCTTAGCAATGTTAGCATATTTAGAACAGTCATTTACCCTGTACAGACGTGCAATCCTCAAATGACAAGACAACCGTGTTACCCTGTGCAGTTTACTGACAGAACTGCATAAACAACATTCTCAAATGTCCATGTTTTATTGTAAATCCAACAACCATACGGGAGGAACATAGAGTGTCATACAAAACATACAGAGAAGTATGTATTTCAAGTTTGGTTGTTTGAATTGCAGATTTAGCCAATAGACGCAGATATTTGGCAGTGTTCTTACTGGCTACGAAGGTCACGTCTAAAGCCAAGCTGCATCATTCTGCCAATTTGGGTTTTCTGGGAACAACGATAAGGCTACCTCAATAGGTTCATAGTTTGCTAGATTAAAGTATTGATACATATACTTATTTGGTGTTTTAATATCAAGTACCATAATAAAGTCATATCAAATACCATAGTAAATACCACAATTCAAAATGTTAGCATTTGCTAGGTTATTACATTTAAACACAATTAAAACGGGACGCCTTGTATAAATGTAAAGGTTTGCCCTAAAAACTGTTGCAATACTGTACCTACTACTTGGCTAATGAAATGGCTAATGTACACTACACCTGTTCCTCACCTGCAGAAATCATAGAATGTCATCTACTATTTACATTACATTTGAGTATTTTTTCAGACACTGTTTGTCCTAGAGCAACGTTCTGTAATATTTTGCTGTCTGTCCTAGAGCAACGCACTTTGGTGTATTGCTGTCTGTCCTAGAGCAACGTACTGTAGTGTATTGCTGTCTGTCCTAGATCAATGTACTGTAGTGTATTGCTGTCTGTCCTAGAGCAACGTACTGTAGTGTATGGCTGTCTGTCCTAGAGCAACGTACTGTAGTGTATGGCTTCTGTCCTAGAGCAACGTACTGTAGTAAGCACAGAGATTTTCTTGCAGCTGCCTGTGGGCATCAAACCCACAATCTTGACACCCAGGTTAGCTTTGCTTTTTCTCAGAATGACCATTTTAATTTTCTTTCATGAAAGCGATGAGCTAGGCAGTTCATTATACCTGCAGTTGAGAGGGAAACATATGGGAATGGAAGAGACTTTGACGGGAATCATAGGTTTAATGGGCATTGTTTGACAATGTAGTGTTCTTTTTTCTTTACACATCTATCCCAACTACACAAGCAATGTTTTTAATCGGCTGGAGTCTTTCTCCTCAGGAAACTACCTCACAGTGTTGCATACACATCCCACCTGCAAACACAATCCCATATCTAAGGTGTTTAATTAACGGTATTCATACAGCTCAGGAAAAAATTAACTGACCATAAAAAAAGAAAAGGATAGTTTTGGATGAGGAACTAAAGGGTTCAATTTGCTGTCGTCTCTTAAATTGACCCTTCGTTTTATCACAAAATAAATTCCTTTTCAACTGTTTTGGAAAGGAAAGAATCAGGTGCAGTGGTCTCTTATTTTCTGGCAGGGCTGTATTTGATGTTAAAGAATATCATAGAAACTGCTAGAACAATTTCTATTCTCCATTCAAGAGCTATAAAACCTGCAGTTTAAGTAAAAAAAATAATAACTTGAAAGCTTTAAAACTCAGAGATAAAGTTCTAAATTGACTAAACTGCAAAGCTAGTAAACTGTTAAAACAAAACGCTAATTCACTCAATTATTATACCACTGATAGGAAATGCCTTAAAACGAAATAATTCCAACATTGAAGCTAGATTGTTTCGTATTTTACTAATATGGCTTTCTAGATTTGTGGTATAAATATGCAATGTTTCTGCTTTTCCCCGTTGTAGACGGTAGGAGGAACTTCCCATGGTCTCCCTTAATGGAAATAATTATTATAAACCAAATATAAATCATTTAAACCTTTTGCAAAATGTAATTTTACATTTCTCCTCCTACTTTTAATCTTGTGTGTGACATGTGTGTGTCTGTACTCCAGCTCCTCAGAGGGCAGCTGGATCATTAAGTGTACAAAACAGTTTTCAAAGCAAAAGAAAAACTTGAGGCATGTGTAACCTGTGCTTTTGTTCTTTGTATATCATCAAACATGCTCTTGTATTTTAAAATCTGCTCATTCCTAGTAAATTTCTACTTCATGCCTTCATATTTTGAAAACAAGCAACCAATCAATTGAAATCAGTAAAACTCTTAATTTGATTCTTTCTATTCTGTCCGTTTCTGAAAGCCCACACATAATTAGCAGCAGCCAAATCCAGTGATCGGGATTATCTGTAAATCGTATTGTTCCACTGGTACTTAACACTGCCCAGTGGCCATAGGCTTGCATGTCTGAGCCAATGTTGCGGGGCTCCTACAGCACAAGCAACTCTATACAGAAAGGCTTGTTGTGAACAGCATATGGGGCATTATGCAGACTAAACCGGTAGATCATATAAATTATCCCAAATCCCACATTCCTCTGCTCATATATGTCCACTAAAACAGATTTTGATATTTACTATTTATAAAAGTATAACATCTTGTGTAATTACTGTGTATATGAGGGTGTGCCAGAAAGATCATATAGAGGCCCTGTCAACAACAAATATTTGTTTTGTGTTGGTTGCAGATCAGAATCTCTGTACCTAACTGATATTTCCACCTTTTTCTTTTAATCATTGTCATATTAGATCCTCAAGCCCACATAGGTTGTCTCAGACGTATCTACTAGTGACACTCCTTGTTCACCGCCCTGACCGAGGCCACTTGTGATTGGCCAGCTCTAGGAAGCCTGGATGGATCCAAACTCTGTACCTTTAACAAAAATGTTACTTTTAAATCTTCAGCATTCTTTTAAAATCTTCATGCCTCGAAAGAATTCTCTGAGGTCTGCAGAAAATTATTTCGATTTTATGGCTTGGTTTTTGCTCTGACATGCACTGCGAAGTGTTGGACCTTATATAGGCTGGTGTGTGCCTTACTAATCAATCAGATTTGCTACTGTAGAAGTACATTCAAGTTCGCAAATTCATAGAATCTTTTCTTGCTCTATGAGTTGAATTAGTGTTGCATCGTACACTGTGTTGTATCGGGCACTGTGTTGAATGTATTCTCCATATAGAACCTAGGGGAATTGCACGTACAACAATTTGGTTTGTATCCTAATTCTTATCATATCAAACTTTTAATCAAATTCCTTATATACATGATATGGCCAAAGGTATGTGGACACCCACACCCACCTTACAAAGATGGAAGCACCCGATGGTCTAAAATGTCTTTGCATCCCTGAAGCATTAATATGACCCTACACTGGAACTAAGGGACCTAGCTCAAACCCTGAACCCCATTCCCAGACTAGTATCCCATCAGCACCGTAGTTCACAGTAGGCACTGTGCAATCCGATAGGTAGCGTTCTCTCTGCATTCACCACACCCAGATTTATCCATCAGACTGCCAGACAGTGTGATTCACCACTCCAGAGAACACGTCCAGTGGCGGTGTGCCTTAATGCCACTCTAGCAGCTTTGCACCGTGCATGTTGACGTGAAGCTTTTTGTACAGTGGGTTGGCCATGGAAGCCCCATATGTAGCTCCCGAGGCACAGTTCTTGTGCTGATGTTGCTTCCAGAAGTAGTTTGGAACTCTGTGGTGAGTGATGCAGCAGATGATTTATGTGGCAATCGGTGGCCCCTCTTGGTGAGTTTGGGGAGTCTACCACTTCGTGGCTGGGATGTTGTTTCTCCTATAAGCTTTCACACTTGCACTTACAGTTGACTTAGGCAGACCTAGTAGTGCAGAAATTTCACAAACATACTTGTGACATCCTACAGTGCCCCGTTTGAAACCATTGAGCTCTTTAACACAACCCATTGCACTGGCAAGGTATATCTATTGAGATTTAATTTATTAAAATTCAAATGAATAACAAATTAACTCAATAATTAGTTGGGGTGTCCCCACACATTTGGTGATATACAGCTCTGGAAAAAATTAAGAAAACGCTGCCCCCTTTTCATTAATTTCCCAAAAAGTTGAAAAGGAACAGGGATGAACAGAAAGGGTTCAGTTTGCAGTGGTATCTTAAATGGAACCCTTCTGTTCCACACTTAAAATGTTCCTTATAAATATTATGGGAAAAGAAAGAAAAAGCTGCAGTGGTCACTTTATGGCTCTCGTTTATGGTATGTTTTAGCAAATTCATACCACATCCTACATTTAAAAAAAATCTTAATTTCTTTAACTATCCTTCTCACTGTGTGTGAGGTCAATACATACACATTTCCTCATTCAGGCCAATTGTTAACATATGCAGTTGCTTTAAACTTTTTTTCTAAAACATTTTATTTTTGCCATTTCATTATTTGTGAATCTCAACAACTTGTTGCACATTATTACTGCATTCGCAGGATTCCCCATAGTGAAGAATGACTATAGGAATTTGGCCTGTGTCACCTCATATTTACACTAGATTTTGAAGCAGGAAGTTATGACTTACCACATAAGAGTTCCCAATCACTCAGGGGAATGTAACAACAAAAAAAAGGAATGGGAATTTACTTCAGTTAGATTTTACTTCTGAGAATTTGTAGGGGTGCCAATAATGTTGACATGTTTTGGAGACAAATCTATTTCAGGTACAGTATTTCTTTCAATAATGTAACTTCAATTAAATGTTAGATGGTTGTGAATATTTTTTATAAACATAAAATGAAAGATGTAAGATGCAAAAATGCACAGCCGTTTTACACATTACACTGCTCAAAAAAATAAAGGGAAAACGTAAATCACACATCGGTTTCTCCTCCCAGACCTGGATCAGGGCATCAGTGATCTGCTGGACAGTCTGTGGTGTTACTTGTGCACCGATACATAACATCCTAGGGGTTTTCACTTGGATTCAGGTCCAAGGAATGTGAGGGCCAGTCAATGGTATTAATGCCTTCATCATCCAAGAACTGCATACACTTTCTGGCCACATGAGGCCGGGCACTGTACTGCACCTGAATAGACCCAAGGCCCACTGCACCAGTGTAATGTCTGACAATGGGTCTGAGAGTCATCCCATTAGCTGACATCCGTCAGGGTACCATTGGCAAGCACATGGAGGTCTTTGCGACACTCCAAGGATATGCCTTCCCAGACCCTCAATCCCCCACCACCTTCTGAAGTCCATGAACCTAACAAAAGTAACCTGCTCGACAAGACCATGTCTTTGTCCTTTTGTGTTAGTTTTGCATGGACCTTTCTTACCTCTGAACACCCGTGTGCCCTTTGTATTTTAAATGTCTCGAACGTACAATCGGAGGAAATCTCTGGCTCTTACAGCAGTCCAATCTGCTTTCCGCTTCAAAGACTAGAGAGTGTGGAAGGGAAAGAGAACGATTCAGAAGAACAAGAGGGGGGCGCTAATGAGAGAGACAGAGAGAGAGAGAGACAAAATTGCCTTCCAGACATGTTGCTGATTTCATTAAGTCAGAGGAAAGAAGAGAAATCAATTGCAATAGGTTCTCCCCAGTGACTCTGGGCCGGAGTCTCTCTGCCATTAGCACGACAAGGTAGGTGCTTTCTGGGCCCGACTAATGCTTACAGATTCAGACTTCAGCTTTGATGAGTGAACAACCTCTCAGTGATCCATCACAGCACTTATTGTTTTTGTTCCTTTGTGTTGAGAGACCATTAAAAGCTTACATTCAGGTCTTTGCTCTGATTTCCATACTCTAGGCCACTAACCAACTCTGCTAGAGTTGCCACTCTGCCAGACCTAGAGTGCATTTCTTCTTTTTATTAGCCAGAGTTATAAATTTCGACCTAGAATCAAGGCTAGAAGTAACATCGTTAACATACAATGCCTCCCTGTGTTCAGCAAGATACAGTTGTGGTCAAAAGTTTACATACGCTTGTAAAGAACATGTATGTCATGGCAGTTTGAGCTTCCAATGATTACTACAACTCTTATTTTTCTGGAATGGAATCATTGGAGCACATACTTCTTTATCACAAAAACATTCATGAAATTTGGTTCTTTTATGACTTTATTCACAATCATTAAACCATCAGGACACTTCCTAGAGTTCCTTCCTAGACAGGTAATGGATCTACTTCTGGCACATAGTATAAAACAATTGAATCCCTCTGAAAACACGTGAGCATTTTATTTAGTAGGTGACATGGTTTATGCTGTATATATGCTAGAAACTAACTCCTTCACCAACCCTCCCAACTCTCCAAGATTAAAAGAGAGAACAATTGCAATGCCAAGCTAACCAACAATGTCCCCTCCCCCACTAATCCCCCAGCCACAAGAGAGCCAGGCCCTAAAATTCCATGGATTCCTAAGGTTGGCAGAGGTGACAGGGGTGGATCCCCTTAGGTGGTTTATCGCATAATTATGCCTGACCGCAGCAATACAAAGACATCTTTCCAGATTCTCACAACCGTCTGTACACAGTCAACAGTATCATAGCAACCATCGCCGCTGGTTTCAAAATTAGTCCTCTTAGCTGATTCTCAAATGGGCATGTCGTTTTTAAAGGCAAAAGAAAACACAACCAGCCTCTACTCAACACTATCTTGAAGTCTTTTGATCAAGACGACAGCTGATTGGATTAGAACAATTGATTAACCTTTATCCCGACGATTACTGACGTCATCCAATAATTTTCAAATGCAATTAATGTGCAACAATTCTGAAAGCCCCCCCCCCACACACACACACCACAGAAGCTAGTTTTCCTTTTTGGAGCCATTCTTCAGTTTATCTTAAATTTTGAGATATTCTTAACTGAGCTTGCAGTCAACAACATAATACATCCAGCACAGGTAAACTGACACTACACATGTCCTGTGCACATCTGGAGAGAATCCGCTACGTGGAATGGTTGCCCATACATCATGCTAATTGCCAGTACTAAACCACCTCAGGGACACATTGCTGTTTATTTGCAAATGCTCTTATCTTGTTTTACGTAACTTGTTTTAGTTGCGCCACCTCCGGAGGATTCCGGAAGCTACCAGCTGGGCCAGCCTTGTCGCTGCACACCTGCCTCCTACTGGGACCTCATCTGGGGAGGTATTTGTGGCCTCCCAGGAAGCAGTTTTGGCCAATTGCAGAAAAAACAGATGATGAGCCAGAGAAGGTTGCAAGATGGAGGTGAAGTAGATGGCCAGGAGTTGGAGGGTGCAGACGCCACCAAAGTTTCTGCCTGCCAGCACCCATTCCTCCCAAACCCCCACTAGAGGCTGTCCCAGGCTTGTGACCCATTTTCTTTTGAAAGGGGTTTGTCCTTACAATTTGATTTCTCCCTCACCTCGTCCACTCACCCTTTTCTTCTGGGTAATAATATGCCCTTAGTGACCCGGAACACACCCTTGGTTTCTGTTATCTGTGTCTCTCCCTGTTACAGAATTGAATGTTGCTGTTACAGAATGTGAAGGGAATTAAGCCTTATAATCACTAAACATGTACCATTACTTAGACACGCAATTCTAAATTACTTCTAAGCGTGTGGATATAATGCATGTTTCATACATACACTCTAAAAACAAAATGTTTTTGGAGAACCCTTTAGGGTCCATTCATAACAATTTGACTTTCGATGTGGTTTATTCTCCAAATAATTTGTTGAGGAACAACTGTCTTTAAAATACCCTTTGATATTTTTCCCTAATGAATTTATAGGGGTTGCCTGTGGTTTTAATAAAAAAGGATCTTCCAAGAACTTTTACTTTTTGGAGCGTATTCTAGAACTCTAGTTCTAGTGGAATTTTTCTCACATAATGTAAGGAAATGTTGTAGCAAGTGTTATCAAAAGTAATGTCACTGCAGCAACTCTTTTCAACAACTTACAAAATGTTGAAGTCATTCAACTCCTGGATTAGGGGCTTGCGTTATGAATACATAAAAAAAAAGTGACCATTATGATTCAAAGTACTTTGCTGCAGCATTGTTCATCTTTTTCCCAGTACAGTATTAAGTTAACCTTATTAGACTCCAGACTGCCTACAGAGAGAAAAGCCCCAGACCTGGTTCCAGGGGAGGCCTCTGTTTCTCCCCATTCTCTAGACTAATTTACTGTGAACTTATCTGATGCCAGTGAAGTCAAAAGAGGCTGGCCAAGGGCAGGATGTGTAGTTTCCTTGTTCCAACTTAATTCCATCTGTGACCACCTATCCAATGGGTCATCAGAGTGGGGCACAAACTGTAATGGGAAAAAAAAACAGTACATCTTAAATCTAGATGGTGTCAGTTCTAAATATGGCAATTTAGCAGTAGGCTTCAGAAATACTATGAAGAGTACTATGGAGGGAGGATATACAGTGAATATCTGTGCCAAGCTCAGTGCCATAATCCCTCTGGATGCACTGGTGGGACGCCGAGCAGCAGCCTTCTTGTCATTACATGTTACCCGCCGTAATGACCTGTGAGCCGGATAACCCAGAGATAGATAAATGGGTCATGAAAATAAGAACATTAATAATCAAAATCTTGTTCGTTAAGTCAAAAAGTTCAGTTAAGATATTAGATATTATTATTGTTTTTATTTAAATGGTTGTATATCTTCTTACAGCCCATAATTCACGGATGTCAATGGTGCAGTTCAATATTAGCATAAGCTGGTTAATAATATTCCTACTGGTTAGTGTCACTATGTGTCACTGTTTTCGTTTTTGCCAACTGTAGTGGTACAAACACTAAGGTATAGTTTAAGTGGAATGTAAATGCCAAACATCAATGCTTGCTGTACGGTTACCTATATCTAATCTGCTAGGCAAATGGTGAGATAGCAGGAATTCACTTGTCAAAAGGAAATTAGAATTGGAACAATACATTTACGCTGGTAAATATGTGCACTGTTATCGTTTTTTTGCATTGTATATGATCAACGCATCCGTCATGTCCAGAATGTGCTCTGTACCTATGAGACCTTCTGTAGCTAGGCAAAGGCCAGCCAGGAGAAGAAAACAACATTACATTTTTTAAACCCCATTCTTGGTTTTTCAAAAATAACAATTGTTTTTTAAAGGTATCTATTTGTGTCTTCTAAATATTATTACAATAATATTCTCCTATCTGTGTTTTGTTATTCAGATTTGCTTGTTGTTGATTGTGTTAGGGCAATGGTGATTTATTTTTTAATATTAAGGAGTTGAGCTACAGGGAAATTCCATTACACTTGAATTGGAATGACAAGGTTGCAGAATCAAAGACTTACAGCTCTGGAAAAAATGAAGGGACCACTGCACCTTTTTCTTTCTTTTCCCCAAAAGTTGAAAAGGAACATTCTGAGAGAGGAACTTAAGGGTTACATTTAAAAGACTACGACTAAGGAAAGACAAAGGTGCAGTGTTCTCTTATTTTTTTCCAGAGCTGTATAAAACATGGCTACCGAAAACAGCTGTAATTTTGAATCTCTGTAGAACTAATTTGCTTTTCCATTACACCCTTTAAAGCAGGGCAATGTAAACAAAAATGTATTGTTCAGACAAAATTCAAACATACATGGTAACAACTGCACACATTTTTGATTCATAGACATTTTTCTAACAATTAAGTTTTTTTTGTTAAGAAATCAAAGTAACAGTATGATACCTTTTAAAGCTGTCAGCGGTTGCACAGAGTTATGCAAAACAATGGAAATCAAATCCTGCAACAAAAATGGTTATTAGCACACTGATTAAAAGTTAAACAATCATAGGGCATTGACAATCAATTCACTTACTACACCAATGTCTTTAGTCACAACTTGAGTTTGAAGTAATAGCCTTCATTTAGGTCAGATAGGCAAACTGCAAATATTTTATAGGTTCATTCTAATGAAGTGCTCTAAACAAACTGTGATTTTGTCTAAAAGCTAAAATTTTATGTTTATCTTACAGACAGGAAAATAGACCTGTTAACGGTCAACAAGTGCTTGTGAATTTTTGGATTATTCAAAAGTGTAATGTCACAACCCTGGCTCATGAAGAGTGACAAAAACCCTCCAACCAATCCTAAATATCCTGAAGGAACCTTTTAACATCCAAAGCCCAAGGATTTCAAAAGCTTTCAGACGTCCTTATTTTAAGCACAGGTGAGTTGCACCTGCACCCATACCCCTAGGGGACAGGCACATGAGACAGGGCATCTGCCACCACATTCTCAACTCCCCTTATATGGCGCACATCAAGATGGAAAGCCTGCAAAAACAAACACCAACGCATTATCCGCTGATTCGGGCAAAGCATAGAGCGGAGGAACGTGAGAGGATTATGATCTATGTACACCACAACAGGAAGCACCCCCGACCCTACATACACCTCAAAATGCTTAAGCGCCCAAATAAACACTGTCAGTACAAAAACCAAGCGTCCAATCCGGTTTTCCAACCAAGATGCAAGGAGAAGCCCAGCTAGAAAAGGAAGGCTCCGCAATGTCATTCTCAAGCATGTAGCGGACCTCGTCCTCCAGACGGGAACGCTTCTCAAACGAAACACGATAGAACCGCTGACGAATGGCCGCGGCAGCACCAACGTCTATGTCATGCTCTATCAAATGCGTGCGGGATGGAATATCTGAAAACAATGAGGGATAACTTCTGATCAGCTCACCCATCTCACTACGTCGGTCACCAGACAAATGGTCCAACAGATCACCCAAAACCGCAAGTGTCTCAGAATCTTTTAAACGACCTTGCAACTGCCAATCCATGGGACCCGGAACATCATCCCCATCCACCTCTGCCACAACAGAATCAGAAGAAACCACTACGGTTTCCCCCACCACATCAGTCAGAAGAATAGACCCAACATGACCGTCAGGCGAACCCTGAACACTCACAGACGGCCGCGAATAATAAGGCTTCAACAAGCTTACATGATAGAGCTGGGTAGGCTTTCTCCAATCAGGAGTAGAAATCCAATAATTCTGATCAGTGCACTGTCGCACAACTGTATTTTGGGAGCCTGACATTTTGCTTGAAAAGGGGAACTAACCATAGGCAAAAGGGCAAGCACCTTATCACCAGGACTTAAGACTCGGAACTCAACCCGACGATCATACAGTCGCTTCATCCCCACTTGGGAGGACTCTAGCCTCTGTCCGGCTAGCTCACACGCAGCATATAACCTGCGCCGGAATCTATGAACACATCCCCACAATCAAAGTTTTTCAGGCTCCGGTGACGTCCAACCATCCTGGAGCACTGCCAAAGGACCTTGCACCAACACCAGATCATTAGGGCTAAAACCAGTGCTCTCCTGCGACACCTCCCTTGCCGCCAACAATAACCACGGCAACCCATCCTCCCAATCCTGTGCCATCTCGGTACAATACGACCTCAACAGCGACTTCAAGTTCGGAAACGCTCCAACACCCACTGACTCTGCGGATGATATACACTGGCCAGGTTATGCCGGATATGCAGCTGCCCCAAAACCTGTGCAAACAGACGAGAAGTGAAACTGGAGCCCTGATCACTTTGAACCACTCTAGGTATCCCAAATATAGAAAAAAACAGTCAAAGCTTTCAAAACCGATCTAGTGGTAATAGAGTGCATCGGATAAGCGGCAGGAAACCGAGTGGTCTGACATCACTGTAAACAAATATGTGCTGCTAGTCTTTGAACGAGGAAGAGGGCCCACACAATCAATAACCAAACACTCAAAAGGCCGACTAACACTAGGAATCGGCACCAACGGAGCAGGCTTAATAGACTGATTCGGTTTCCCAGTCATCTGACAGGTGTGGCAGGTGCTTACATAACGTGTGACATCCTTCTTGAGCCCGGGCAAAAAAGAAATGTCTAAAAATTCAGTCATTTGTTTTACGCACCCCTAAATGTCCGGCCAATTAATCATGGGAGACCAGCCAAACCAAGTCACGACATTTAACCGGTACTACAACCTGACTGACAGCATCCCCCACGAAACAGTCACTAATTGGCACCCCTCGCCTCATCAACGTATCCTGCTGGAGATAATAACCAGGGGAAACATCCACCACCTCCTCAATTGGAACTATTCGTTCAAACAAAGGTTTTAAGGAGGAATCCGCCCACTGCTCCTTAACTAACTCAAGCCGAGGGACTGTTAATGGAATTATGGGTAGAGACACATATGCAGCCGTTCCAACCTGCTTTAGTGGCACGGGTACAGCCACTTCATCTCTGGCCATTGAGCGAGTCACCGCACATGCAGTGAACACATCAGGAAAGTCCCTGGCAATCTCATCCTGGACCCCCAGAGATGGGAATGAAGAAACCACTGGAGGTGGAGGCATATCACACCAGACACGTCCTCCAGCAAGATTATTCCCCAAAATAACTGAAACACCCTCCACCGGCAAACAAGGACGTACCCCCAACACAACATCCCCCTGAACCAGAACGGACTCCAGCCTTATTTTATGTAACTGAACAGACAAGGTGTTCAGGCCAATCCCACGAACCAAAACACTGGTCCCTGTATCAGACAATAAAGAAAAAGGCCATACCGACTCAAGTATAAAAGACTCTGAGGCACCAGTGTCCCTCAAGACTTTGACCGGCACCCTCTCCTCACTGTCCACAAAAGACACATATCCATCAGTAATGAAAGGCGAATACCCCAAGTCACTCAAACGCCTTCCAGATACCGATGCATCCGACAGAACAGAGAGTGGCCGGAAAAGGCGGGCAACAGGTGCCGCCAAAGCAGCAGGTTTAGGTTTGGGATCATAGAATCTGGTCCTATTCCTCGCCCTATGAACAGGACACTCGTTCTTCCAGTGACCCATGTCCTGGCAATAATGACAACCCTGACTAAATTGACCCCTACCCCCAGACCCATAACCATAAAAGAGACCAGCCTGTGTACCAGAGGGCCCTGGCATCCAACCACCAAAAGACTTCAAGTGCCCCCTGCCACCACAAACACTGCTCCCTGCAAAATCCGTACTATGAGTCAGAACATAGTCATCCGCCAAAACAGCAGCCTGAGAACATTTCCTCACCTTTTGCTCATTAATGTACGTGGCAATGCAAACAGGGACGGTGTCCTTAAACTGCTCCAACAGCACAAAGTCACTTAACGACTCAAAACTGGCAACCTCAGAAGCAGTACACCACTGGTTAAACAGCAACACCAACTCCCGTGCAAATTCCACAAGAGATTGCATATCCGCCCTCCGCAGGGAACGGAAACGCTGACGATAAGCCTCATAGGCCTGTAAAACAGCAGCCTTAACCGAGGCATAGTCACGGCTTTCAGCACTGCCAAGAGCCGAATAAGCACCCTGGGCCCTACCGGTCAAAACACACTGCAGCCGTATGGTTCGGTCAGAGTCAGGCCAGTTCCTTGCATCAGCCACACGCTCAAACAATGTGAAAAAGGTATCAGGGTCCCGTTCATCAAACTTTGTAACGAGACGGAAATTACCCACAACATCAAACGAGTCCGGTACGGTCTAAAAAGAGGAACGCACACCGTGAGCACCATGGAATGCTGCACTAGCCCAAACACCCGGTGAGAGTTTCCCATCACGGACCAACTCAAAATGCAATTCCTGCAGCCTAGGCCTCGAACGTTCGGTTTCCTGTTGTAATTCCAACTCCTTCATATAACGTACACGATCATGCTCCAACTGTAAAATAAGCAATTCCTTCTGCTGCTCGAAAATCAGAATACTGCTCGCAAGTGGCGTCGTCATAGACGGCAAAGACAACAATTTAGCAAAGAGTACACCCAGATGGATTAGACCAGATTCTAACAACAACCTCACCGATTTCTTAAGACGCTTGTCAGAGATCTCCAGCCCATAATGATCAGCTAATTTCAACAGCTGATCCTTAGTATAAACTCCAAGAAGTTCCACAGACGGGGCACTAATAAACACGTCCAAAGTTGATGCCATACCGCACGGCAAACAAAACTCATACCACCGAATAAACAAAGAATACGACACAACCCACAAAAACAAAAAACAAACCAAAGCTACTCCTCCCCAACCATACCAAACTCAACCCTAGTCTTCGTGCAGACTTGCGGCAGGTACTTACACACTGTAGCCCGCTGGTCTGAGAAAAATCCCCAGCAAGCTGGCGACCCTCCAAAACCACGGATGTGTCCCCGAGACGAAAGCTCTAACCACAACTGCCGTACAACAACTAAAAAACAAAACAAAATGTAAACAGGTCCCCTGAAGGAAACAAGTTTCTACACCTAACCGGGGAAATAGCCTTCCGACCAACGGACCAGTTTAACAACAACAAACTACCACACAACACAGCATGCACACTGCCAAACACCAACCAACCATCCACTACCTCAGAGATCCCGGACGAGCCCCCACTTGTCACAACCCTGGCTCATGAGGAGTGACAAAAACCCTCCAACCAATCCTAAATATCCTCAAGGAACCTTTTAACATCCAAAGCCCAAGGATTTCAAAAGCTTTCAGATGTCCTTGTTTTAAGCACAGGTGAGTCGCGGAAACACTAATGACACTCCTAGCTCCGCCCACCGTCCCTTGCAAGACAACAAAACAAGGAAACCACCAAAAACGAGGAGGGGCCGTCACAGTAAGGTGGTGGTTCTATGTTCAAATGTCTAGTACGTTTCGGATGAAAAGCTTATTGATAATTACAATAATATTTTGCAATTAACTGTTAAAACTGTTAAAAACTGTTTTGCTGATTAAAGCAAAAAAGGGATTCTTTAGAATAATTGAGCGTCTGGAGCATCAGCAATTTTGAGTTAGATTACAGACCCAAAACTGTCAGAAACAAAGAAAGTTCTTCTAAAAGTGTTTTGTATTTTTGTTTTGAGAAATTAAGGCTGTTCTTTGTGAGAAATTGTCAAGAAACTGACAATCTTGTCCGGTGCTGTGTACTACTCCCTCCTCAGAACTGCGCAAACTGGCTCTAACCAGAATAGAAAGAGGAGTGAGAGGCCCCGGTACATACCCGAGCGGTCCACAAAACGGAAGTCAGATACACACGCCTCACAAGTCCTCAGCTGGCAACTTCATTAAATAGTACTCGCAAAACACCAGTCTCAATGTCAATAGTGAAGGATGCTGGCCTTGGAGGCAAAGGCAAATTAAAAGCAATGGACAACTTTTGATTGGAGACATTTTCCTCCCACAATAAGATAATGACCCAAAGTACAACTCCAAACTATGCAATAACTTTTTAGGGAAGAAGCAGTAAGCTGGTATTCTATCTATAATAGAGGGCCAGCACGGTAATTGGATCTCAACCCTATTGAGTTATTGTTGGAGCAGCTTGACTGTATGGTACATAAGAAGTGCTCTTCAAATCATTCCACCTTGTTGGAGGTGCTTCAGAAAGCATAGGGTAAAATCATTTCAGATGACCTCAGAAAACTGAGAAATAAATTGCCAAAGATAAGGCTGAAATTGCAGGAAATGGAGGAGGCTTTGACTAAAGCAACAGTGGAAGAAAACTATTATTATTTTAATAAAAAATATTGATGTCTAACCTTGTCAATTACTTCATTTCCTATAAATTTTGCTATATTGCCTATTCAAACTTATTTTATTCATGTTTTCATAGACATTTTGTAGTGACCACAAACATTTGAATAGTGTATATAAAACAAGACATTACAAGATACAAAAGCATACATTGTTGTAGTAATTCACTAGCAAGCGTATTTAATTTGTATATTATTATATAATTATTATTGTATATATTATATAACATACTCTTTCTGTTGTCACAACGTTCTATAGTTAATTCTATTTCAGTGTGATCACCACATTTGTGACAACTAGAATCTAGGCTTTTGTCGTTGTGCTGGTTAGCTCAATTTAATTTTGAAGGTTGAATTTTGAAAATTCACAAACTAGTTATGTGCTGAAAACCACTGGCGGAGTGATGCAGAGCTAATGTAGATAGCTTAACTAATAGTCTGATTAAAAAAATATCTTAAAAACAGATTTCTAACCGTGAGTTCATATTTTTTATAACAGTCAGTACAAGTATTTGCTTAGCACTTGGCTAAACAACTTAATGCATTTCAATATTTGAAATGTTGATTTCCAAGGAAGGGATAGGCCTTTATGAGGCACCACAAATGTTCCATAATTACTGTGAAAATAGAATGTTTTGGTGTATAAATGTATTGGTACTTTTGATGTGTATAATACTGTTCATTAAAATGTTACAGTACATCTACTTGTCACGTATCTTTTAAGTAAATGTATCTATGAGTGGCAGATAGTCGCAGAATAAAAGCATTAGACCCAAGCATTATCCCATGACTCACCCACCATCATATTACCTTTCTCTGGATCAACTGCTTGATTACTAGATCACAGTATTGGTAAGCCATGATGAACCTATATGAGGTCATCTTCAGGTATTGATTATGGAGATAATGTTACCAATAAGCAAACAACACTGAAATCCATCGAGCCTGGCCATGTCCGTGTGTGCCGGCTCTATTACAGATTACTTAGACAACAGCCACAACGTTTCCTGTTCACCGTGAAGGATTATTCTCTAAGCAATGTAAAGGCTAGTCTCTGTAAATAGCTTACAGCAACTTGTCCAACGTTGGTATTCTATTATTTATGGATCCTGTCTCCATGGCTGGGGGACAAATTCTATATCTCTGAGTCACAGCTTACAGTAATGATAGCCCCTCCTACTCAGTCATAAATCTGCCCGGATAGGCTCACTCACTTAGCCCAACCAGGACAGATGATTGGCGTGTTGAATCAGTCAGGTAGTGCTTAATGCCAACACTCTGCTCCGCTTACTGTGAAACTGAGGTTTCTATGGCGACTTCATGGGCATTACAATACCTGCTGAGAGTGGTTTGAGACTACTTTAATAGCACATGTGCCCTCCTCTTAGATATTGCACACATCTACTATACGCCTAGGTCGGTGCAAGAACATGCTATGATATTTCGATCACACTCACGCTGTAATGACCTCAACACCTGAGGCCCATCTGTCAGTCATGTCTGTCATCTGAGTGTTGAAAAAGAATACATTATCGGTAATATGCTGGTCTATACCCAAGAGGAGTTGCCATCTGTTTTCTATACTAAGATTAAAAAGTGACTGTCATACATTGAAGCTGGTAAGCTTTAGACACGTTTTGCCCCTCCCTAGGAACTGTGTAGAGAAATAAATGGAGGGACAGACATACGGTGTGCAGTGTTCCCTTCAGTTAGCTGATAGCATCAATACATTTGATTCAACAAATCTATAAGGCACACTCTGATGACCAGTTAGCTGATAGCCTCAATACATTTGATTCAACACATCTATAAGGCAAACTCTGATGACCAGTTAGCTCATAGCAACAATACAGTTGATTCAACACATCTAGAAGGCACACTCTGATGACCAGTGAGCTGATAGCATCAATACATTTGATTCAACACATCTATAAGGCACACTCTGATGACCAGTTCGACACATGATTGAAGGGGTGTGTTCTTTTGCTGACAATGCTGATGCTGTATGATTTTACCTTAACCTTTGTACTCAAGCTGCTGGTTTACCTCCAGTAGTTGTAAACAAAGTATTTAAAATCAAACAGTCTGAATAAACAGGTTAGTTAGGACATCAGTCCAGTAGAATACTTGTATATATAATCATGTATTATTGGTTGGCTGAGCATTTTTTTTTTACCAACAAACAAAACATGGTTAAAAACTTGGTTATAGTCATAAGAAATAGTTTAAACAATAATGTTGATAACAAGGATGATCATTTCTTGGATCTATAGCGCTGTTTATGAATTTCAGAGTGGTTCAATTTATCCAGCCCCATTCACCAACGTTTTATTGACACAAAGGCAGAAAGATGTTTTGTTATTGGTTTAACTTCTGATGTTCGCCCTAAATAACACTTGTGACATTATTCATCTTTTCACGAATGCTTGATTGTCACTTACACGCCTGATACTGGACTGCCTAACATGAATCTTTTTTATGTGAAGGCTTAATAATTTTTCATAATACATGTGTATTAGGTACAGTGTTCATTTTAGGACATCATTAGAGTCTGGTGGACATTTATTAGAGATAGGTTGGCAGGTCTGCAATCCCCGTACAAACAAAATCTGTAACCACAAAATGCCTTGAAAGGCTTCTCTCAATATATTCTATTGCATGACAGGGAAAGCATGTGGTACCTGTGCTTGAAGTCCAACCATTACAGCTTTGCACATTTCATTCCCTAGCCAAAACACATTTAAATAGGGCTGCCAATTTAAAGATAATCCAGGTATTAATCAATCTGTCAAGAGCATTTTACCACTGAATGTATCATTGCATGACCTGGGTTTGAATCCTGCTTGAGGATGAGCCATGGGAACCCCAAATGAGCAAGTCATTTGCCAGTTGTTTTACCATTATCTAGGTATGTTACAATATCACAATGGAAATACAATCAAATACTTATATAATATTATTTACAATTTAATTTACACATTTATGAAGATATATTTTGCCCATTAAATACAGGTTTGACAATTAGCTCCCTGATTCAACCACTTGGTTTACCAACAGACCCCATGACGGGTTCACCATTGCTAATTGATACATTGCAAAAAATCTTCAATAGCATGGTAATGGAAAAAAAAAAAAGTCCCCTAAAGCACAGTGAGGAGGATACTTCAATGGTTGAAAAATTCTCCATTGATCGCAATTGCAGAATTGCACAAAATGGTTGACTATTGGATGACAGTCTCAAAAACTACAATTTCTACTAAATGTCACTCTAAAGTTCTATTGTCATAAACACTTGAGATTTTGCCTAAAATGGAATGACCAAGTGAAATGTGATGTAAATGGGATCATTTAAGGCTGTTTTGCTGGCCGTGGTGAGGGGTGGAACCAATTGATACATTTTTGTAGAAACTGAATTTATTTGAAAAAAAAACGAAACAAACATGAACTGTACACGAAAAACAAATGGGCTGTAAACTAGCAGCAAAAACATATAGCTAAACAGAAAACACACTGTGAATTAACTTAAAAAAACATGTAGCGTATCCACCGTACAACTATAAAACAAACAAAACGTGACAGCGGCCGCAAACTGAGGCATAGCACAAACAATAAACCACACCAGGTGTGGACAAGGACTAGGCTTAAGTAGGCTCTGGCTGCAAGACCCAGAGAACAAGGAAGGGTGGGAGGGCGGCGGCTCGGCCGGGGGAGTTTGAAGTGGCGGCTCGGCCGGGGGAGTCTGAGGTTGTGGCTCGGCCGGGGGAGCCAGTGGGGCAGGCGCCGAGACGACGGTCACTCGTGGAGCAGGCGCCGGGACGGTTGAGAAACTGTAGGGTTTTCTGCAAAAGCTATCAATATTTCCCTAGTACAGTTAGGTCCGTATTTATTTGGACACAGACACACTTTTTGTTTTTGTCAGGTATTGAACGAAACATATTCAATCAATTTATATCCAAATTGGAGGAAGGGTTTAGGAATGACAGCACTTGAAATTGGCAATCCCCCTTTTTCAAGGGTCCAATAATATTTAGACATTTGACTCAAAAGCTGTTTCATGGACAGGTGTGGGCTATTACTTAATTTTGTCATAATCAATTAAGCAGGTAAAAGGTCCGGAGTTGATTTTAAGTGTGGTATTTGCATTTGGAAGCTATTGCTTTGAACACACATCATGCCTTCAAAATAGCTCTCTATGCATGTCAAACAGGCCTGTCTTAGGCTTCAAAAACCAAACAAATCAATCCGAGAGATAGCAGGAACATTAGGAGTGGCCAAATCAACAGTACATTCTGTTGAATCCCCTGTCCGATAGTTTGGGGCATCCAGAAAAATGCTTGTCCAGAGAAGAAAAGGTGAGTGCCAACATCAGTCCTGTGTCATGCCAACAGTTGCCAGGACCAATTGCAGAGGTCTTGAAGAAGAAGGGTCAACACTGCAAATATTGACTCTTTGCATGTACTTTTTGTAACTGTCAATAATAGACTTTGACACTTGTGAAATGCTTGTAATTATAATTCAGAATACCATAGCAACATCTGACAAAAATATCTAAAAACACTGCAGCAGCAAACTTTGTGTAAACCAAGTCATTCTCAAAACATTTGGCCACGGCTGTATATTCTTAGGAAATGTTGTGCATCACTGATCGTCATCTCTCGTCTTTGAGTACCCCCACGGTACACATATCGGCTGTAGCCGCAGACAAACAAAACACATTAAATATATTGTAGACTTAATGATGAGTTGAAAAGTAATAGATTTTGTCAGGACTTCTGTAGTGAAGATATGAATTGCATGATGCAGCAAATCAGGAATGGTTTGTAGCGATATAAGAAGACCTAAAAATGATTGTAGGTCTTCTTAATCACACCCAAATAAAAGTAACTACCGTTTTTTATTTCATACCAATGCAGCCCCTTGAACCACTGCCTACACACGGTAATAAATCGCAGAGGCAACAACTCTGTTTGCCTTGAGGAATGGACCACACTCCACCGCATTGATCATTTAGGGGCCTGACTCATTCCCCGATAAGTGAGTGAAGCTGATGAGATGGAGCGGAGGACGATGCCAGTGGTAGTTTGTCATGTAACCTCAGGGCGTAAAGGGGGAAGTGGAAATAAAAGCAAATGGATCCCGTATTGTTTATCAAATCACGAATACGGCCCTCTTTGTTCAAATGTGATTGTAATCGGATTATGTGGGAATCAATTTGATGGCAAATGGTAAGTGGATGGTTCCGTGCATCTTCTGTGTTTGCATAATGCCTTACTGATCCATACAAATGTCCCAGCAATGCAATTGTAGAAAATGTGCAGTTCCCAGAGTGATGGGTCCGTTTTACTCGTGCCATTCTATCTAATCAAGCTTATGATTGAGGCCAGCCACACAGGCAGCCGGTAATTCATTCTGTTCTGGAGAAGCAGCACTGTGAGTGTCCCACGGCGAAGGTTGAGAGGGCCCACCACCTCCCTACTGGGGCATGAATATGTCTAGTCATAGTGCTGATGTCTGGAAGGGCCAAAGATCCATTCAAATGATTCACATTTAATCCGATGATGAAACTACAATTGGCCTGCAGGGGCCACGTTTCCCTCGACTACATTATCACGTGTAGGGAGTGGGGCCCTGCTGAAGTCTTTATCTGGAGGTGACTAATACTGAATCCCAACCACCCCCCTGTCTTCAGCTCTCCATTTGTACGGTCATGTGCTCCCGCCATTTGCACAAGTGTCCCACAGCTGAATGTTCAACAGTGTAGGGGCTAATGAGGTCCTCCAGTGGTCTCTAATTCTGCAATGATACTGGCTTAATGAGTGAATTGGTAGTCCATAAGGTATTCCTTTTCTGGGCAAATTCACACAAAACAACAGATATTTATGTCATGTGTTTAATGTGTAAGTCATTAACCTTTCTAAATACAGTTTTCATGATTGTATGGTGCTTTATTTATTTTAGGATAGGGTAACTAATGGTCATGACTATGACTTTTGACTATAGTTTGTCGATTGCAAGTTATGTGCAGTAGATAATTGTGACACACAGCCTGAGATATCAACAAATCCATCTTCAGTGGCGGTGGGTTTGTTTTGGTTGGTTCTTTTGCAGACAAACTGATCTAGAAAGGTTATGGAAAGCACATCATGCTGTTGGAAAATAGAAAAAAAGTTTGTCATTCTTTTTTTTTTAAATGAATACAAAATAAGCAACATGTTGTTAATTTATTTGCATTTCACAATAAATACTATGACTTTAGGGACTACAGCATAGAAAATAAATGCATTGGACATAATATCCTTTAAAAATGGTCCTGTCATTTTCCACACCACCTTCATTTAGACCAAAGGTGGGCAAACTACGGCCCGAGGGCCAAATGCAGCCCGCAAGGCTGTCCCATCCGGCCCCCGGAAGGCCCTTTTCTGGCCTCCAAATCAATTATGATTAACAAATTACAAAAACAAATGTGGCCCTCTGTTTCATTTCAAAATCCTGATGTGGCCCCCGAGGCAAAATATTTGCCCACCCCTGGTCTAGACTGTACAGATAATTTCCTAAGAACAATTATTCTTGCTTTGTATTCTGCTAACCTATTGCAAGTATATCTGGTTATCCTTACTTCACCAATTGCCATAATGGTATAGAAGAAAAGATGGTATTTTTTAATAAGATGTTTATGCTCATATTGTAATTGTATTATTTAAAAGTTGCAAGTTTGTCCCAAACTTAATGGCTTCATCGATCTCTTTCCCACTCTCTGGAAGTTACCCCTCAAGACCAAGCTGGGCCTTCCAAGAACGTAAGTGCAATAGGCTGGTTTGGGATTCATAGTGAGACATTGAGTGCAAAGGTCACTCTACTTCTCCTTCAGAGCTGTGCATATAAGGTTATGGGCCAAGATCTGGGTGCAATGCGCTCGTCGTTTTCCTCATGACTGGCACCCTCCGTTGTCAACTTCCATGCCCGTCTGGTCAAGTGCGCCTCACAGACAAACAATGCATGCCCGTCTGAAAGAATGATGTGTGTTGCACTGATAGAATGAGGGCACTGACCGATGGACAAAAAAGGGTACTTTTTGAGTCAGAACCCCTTGGGTCCATCTGTGCACGTACCTGTTCTCCTTTAGATCGGAACCCTGAGGGAGAGGAGACACATAAACCCTATACTTTTTCAATAGGAAGATACACCAAATGTCATATTCTGGTCACACTGCAACAAACCTGACGAGATCATAATGACGCCATAGAAATGCATGGATTCAAACTATAAAGTGGACCAGCAGAAGTATAAATGAGTTCCTTTTGATTGGTGACAGAGACAGGGCTGTTGGCATCTGCTAGTATCAGGTGAGCAATGGGGGCATTACACAGATCTCATCTTTGAAAGCAGCCGGAATGAAGAGAATACCAGAATTGGCGTTGGGAACATTGTGTTCCAAATCCAGAGGCCCTGCTGCACAAAACATTATATTGTATTACATCAGATATTTGAATTAGAGCAAGCTGCTTTGGACTAAGACCTTAACAAAACGCTTTCCATTCTGACTAAGGTCTGCAAAATAACACTGTTTGCCACTTAATTAAGTCGTCATTCTCTTCCCTTGCTACATTGTGCTAGGCACTTACAAAACGTGCACTGAAGTCTTAAGTCTTTCACAAAAGGCCTGCACACTGGGAAGAAGCAAATACCAATTTTCCAAGATTCATGTAAATCCATTAACGACCTCACAATAAAAGGAATGCCCAGAGAGTGCAATTAGTGTACAGTGGGGTATGTCGGTCAGCAAAATATAGACATGTGTGCCTCTATATTTATAGCAGATGTAAATAATATACATGCAGATTGAATGTAGATAAATGTTTTTAATGCTGTAGGAACGTATGATGCGAAACCATGCATCAATGAACTGTAGTGGCAAATACTATGTATCATTTTCTATTTACTGTAACCTTAAAAAAATTACACAATATTGTTTGAACATTAACTCACTTATTAGAAAGGAGATCATAGCTTTGTAGCAGATCATGTGCATCATGTCGAGGCATTAAACCTTAGTCTCAATGCTCCACTCCACTCACACCAAAATCAATATCTCTTTCAACCTTAAAATATAATGTTGCATATCCATCTTTCATGACGCCAACTATTGACTAGCCGTTGAGACGTTACAGAGCTTGTTACCATTTTTAGGTCTGAGGGGTGAAATGTCATTCAGGTATGAGAGAGTAACGTAGAAAAAGAGGGATCAATTATATCTGACCCGCAACAAAAGCACGAGAAGGAGCCACTGCATCAGTCTCAGAGCACTGAAAGGCAGAACGGTTCAAATGCTTACACCACTCAAACAGCCGTGGCCCGTTTCTTCTCCAATGAAGATAATATATATTTTTTTAAAACACTGCAAAGGTGGTTATTTCTATGCCATTGTCTAATGTTTATGATCGCAAAATGGTTATTTGTTTCAGCATGTAATTGTTTTAGTTGGCTGTTTGTGTGTCTACATCACTGTGCTCAAACAGGGTCTTTAGGAATGCAATACATTCCTATAAAAAAAAGCACATGTTTATTCTGCAAGCACAACAGTTACATTGACTTCCTTCCTGTCAATCTGAAAGTATCAATCAAAGTATCATTGTCTAAAAAGTTTTGCAAGTAGTCTGTCATGCTCTATCTTAGTGCAGCATCTGTTGGTTGTGAGTGAAGTAAAATGTTGAATTTGAAAAACTGTACAAATAATTGTTGAATGGCAAAACACTATAGAAATATCAATATATTTATTGAATACAGAAATTAGCAGCTACCAAAGATCACTATATCCAATATAGGGATACTTCAATAAGAATATATTGAACAAACCCTCTTTTTAAGTTTATTTTGGTTTAGTTTGTTGTGTCTTTTGTTTTTTCCATTCTAGAAGGTTGTATTTCTATGCTTGGTTTGATTTTTATTAGACTTGATTGTTTTAACCTGTAGGTCCTTTAGCAACATCTACATAGTTCAGTGGTCTAGGGTAAAGGCTAAACAGGCTTGTGGTTTCATTTGTGAGATATTGTTTTTTCACTTTAGTATGCCTTTAACTAAATTTGTCCTAGTGATATCCTGTGTACCAACCTGTTTTGCTTTTACCCTAGACTTCAACAGGACATAGACCAGCCCTTGTTCTGTAGCTTAGAATCAGGTTTTAGACCCCTGTTTTAGGATTATCCTTCTGCCTGACCCGTTTGTACTTCTGCCAATTGACTGTTTGAATTTCTGTGTTTGGACCTTCTGCTCTAGGAATTTATGTGCCTACCTGCGCATGAAACCAGTATTCGGCTCTCCTTGTATTCCTTCAATGTTACAGAATACCTCACCCAACTAAATGGATTCAGCATAGTTGTAGCAGCGACTTCTGCAACAAGAGGAAATAATCAATGTCAAGTATGTCATCTCCTCTGTCGGTCTATGACTGTTCCACCCACCTCAGGTACTATTCTCATCACTCCGTCCACACCCACCAGATCCCTACCAAATAAGTCAGATTGCTTTGCGGGACAATGCAACAGATTTCATGCAATGTAACATGTACATCCAGTTTCCCCACGGACAGAGATAAAGGGGACTTTCACGTCTCCCTTCTTACCGGGAAAGCTCTATCCTGGGCCAAGTCCAGAACTCAAATCCAAACTACCCTTCTTACTATCTATTGGAAGGGTTCTAAACCAGGCGCTACAGGCCGAATTGGCCTGTAAAGGAGACATTACCATCCTTAATCAATACATCCGTACATACATAAACATTGACCATCTCCTATCCGACCGCTGTCATCTTCAGTCACAAGGCCAGATCCTTCATACAGACAACTCTATGAACACAACCTTCTAGCCTAGTCGTCCACGAGTCGTCCACAACTCGTTTCAAGAATTACTTCACAGATCCCTGCTGAGCTACATCTACAGAGGATTCAGAAACTGCCATTCCAACCCGTCTCACCACCTGAATATGATCACTTCAGCAGTGTCTTCAGCAAGGAAAAAGCTTTTGCATCAACACCGCAAAATAATTGCCCATTTGACCTCCTACCAGGAATTTCGCCTCCTAGAGGGCTCTGCCCCTTATCTATCTCCAAGAATGAGGGTATGGACCACTACAATGATGAGGCCCCTGAAATATGGTCTCTCCGACCTAACACCTTTCCAGCCGCCTCTAGTTTCTTCTTGGGCGTTGGCAAACATTACTGTGGCCTCCGACCTGGCATTGATTACTGAGTTCACCATAATGAAATGCTTCTCTCTTCCGCTAATGCCAGCAACACTAGAACAGATCGGTCAAGCTACCATCGATACCGAACTAGGTCTAAGGCAGTGCATATAACCTAGTTTGCATACAAAGTGGAGATGAGTGAAAAACGGCGTTCATCACTGCAATATGAATTAAATCTACCATTTATTCAATCATCAAGAACTTCAAGGAGATATGTTCAATTGTTGTGAAAAAGGCTTTTTTGCTCCCAAGAAAGTCCAGCAAGTGGTAGGACTGCCTCTAAAAGTTGATTCAACTGCGGGATCGGGGCACCACTAGTGCAGAGTTTGCTCAGAAACAAGGCAGGTGTGAGTGCATCTGCACACACTGTGAGGCAAAGACTTTTGGAGGATGGCCTGGTGTCAAGAAGGGCAGCAAAGAAGCCACTTCTCTCCAGGAAAAACATATTCTTCAAATGTACAGGGATTGGACTTGTGGACTAGGGTCCTTTCTATGTCATTTTCTATGAATCCCCTTTCCAATTGTTTGGGGCATCTGGAAAAACACTTGTCCGGAGAAGAAAAGGTGAGCCCTACCATCAGTCCTGCGTCAGGCTCACAACAAGTTGGCCTAAGAACACAGCCATGAATAAAGAATGGTACCAAAACATCTTCCGAGAGCAACTTCTTCCAACCATTCAAGAACAGTTTGGTGACAAACAACGGCTATTTTATCATAAAGGAGCACCTTGCCATGAAGCAAAATTGATGACTAAGTGGCTCGGGGAACAAAAAAATCGTCATTTTGGGTCAATGGCCAGGAAACTCCACAGACCTTAATCCCATTGAGAACTTGTGGTTAATCCTCAAGAGGAGGACAAACAAAAACCCACAAATTCTGACAAACTACAACCATTCATTATGTATGAAAGGGCTGCGATCAGTCAGGATGTGGCCCAGAAGTTAATTGACAGCATGCTAGGGCCAATTTTAATTGGCTCTTGAAGAAGAAGGGTCAACACTGCAAATATTGACTATTTGCATGTACTTAATGTAATTATCAATAATGGCCTTTGACACTTAAAAAATTATTGTAATTATACTTCAGTATACCATAGTAACATCTGACAAAAATATCTAAAAACACTACAGCAGCAAACTTTGTGTAAACTAATACCTGTGTCATTCACAAAACTTTTGGCCATGGCTGTAGACTTTGACTTTAGCTTGCCTGCCTTTAGCTTGTACTGCAGATTCACTTTTTGGACTACTGGCTATTTTTGGATCATCCTTCTGACTGACCTGTTTGTACTGTCAGTTCACTGTTTGAATTTCTGTGCTTGGACTTTATGCTTTTGTGCCTACCTGCTTGCTCCTTTCTGGCTGAGACCATTATTCTGTTCTCCTTGTATTCCTTCAGCATTAGAATCTTTAATCAATTTCATCCATAGAGATGTTCTATGAACAATTATTCAGTTTTGTGTACCTGTGATAACTGGAGGCTAAAAGATAGGCCATTGTGCTACTCTGACATAGTGGTATGAATTATAATGGCTACTTAAATGTCTGATATAGATTTAGAAGCGAGTGCCATAAGGCTTTTGTAATATAAATCTGGAACATTAGGGGCTATTAATTCACTTACAATTGCATTTGAAAAAGGTGTCTCAATTTGGAAAGAGAAACTTAACATGTATTTGCCTAAAAGCTTAACATGTATTAATAATGTGGCGTTAGTTTTAAGGTACACTGGCTACCAGGGGCCAACTCTAGGGTGGAAGGTTTTGCTACATATCTATTGGTTTTGTCTGGCTAGATCTACGTATTATAGACAATAATATGCCTGGTTTGGCTACATATCTATCTAATAAATGTATTCCTTTTTTGTTTTATATTTATAACATATTTCTTCACTGAGCTGAAATATCTGGAAGTCTTGATTCAAAGAATGGCTGGACTAATGCAAAATATGTTTCTTATTTTTTTTGGCTTGGTTAGATAGCAGGCTGGCCTTATTTATTTGAATGATGCATTAATAGTTTGCACAAATCCAGTAGCCTTCAACACCATCTTATTCCACCTACCCAGGCTTCTGGAGTGTTGGCTGTGGTGTGAGGGCACTAAAGGAGACTCAGAGTATTCATCTGGCCTCATAGGTTGGCTATACAGCCCACTTCTGATGTGTGTTGGACATTCAAGATCTAAGCTTCCTGCTTCTGAGGCTGTGTGCTACACTGTTAATGGTTAATGATCTGACCAGTTTAAGAGGGGGTATGGTGAAGGTGCCTGTTTGACTGACTGACATTTCTCCGTCTCAATACCATTACCATGTCCATCTGTTACTACTGCCTTTCTGAACTGCATTAACACTATGTCAGCATTGCCATCTAGGTCAAGAGTTGCTCCTGCCAGAACTGTACATTCAGTAAAAAAGTATATTAGATTAAAAAGCATTAAATAAATATAAGAATTGTCATCATTATTTATTCTGTGCTAATTCGGCTGCTTTTACATTCTTAGCTTGTACACTACTAGTGTACGGTAATATTTTTCATGCCTAGAATATAGTCAACTGTTATGTTGAATTTTTTGAAGTTAGTTGCCTGACCTAGTCCTACAGATAAAAAGAATGTATTTTATAATTTTCTTCTTTGCACTTGGGTGCTTTGAGATTGCATTTTTGCTTCAACAGTGTTGTTGCGTGCTCCGTGGTTTTTCAGGCTGGGTGTTTTGTAAAAGCACTTTGTGACAACTGCTGCTGTAAAAGAGCTTCATAAATACATTTGATTGATTGCAGGCAAGAACGAAAGATGCGACAAAAATGGAAATGAAACGTTATTTCATGTGTAGCCTAGTCTTAATTTGTTGGTCGAAGATATTTTGGTGTTTATTAAATTATTGCTTACATTATTCTATTATTATTACAGTACGTTTGAAGTTAAGCTTTATTTCCAAAACAAGTATAGCGCTTTATAAAAATACAGTGTTTGTTGCAAAATTGAGAATGTGTAATTACTGTATACCACTGGCCTATTAATTATTATCGGAAGTAAAAACCATCACAATAAAACCCTCCCACATTTTTATTTCAATGGACCATTGTGGAAGTGAATGCTCAGTAGCCTATCACAATGTCACTATCGTATCTGGTTGGCCACCGCGGTTAAAGGCATGTTCCGCACGCCGTAAAATCTAAACTGGTTTAGACTTGGAATGGAGCGAAACAGGGAACGTTCGTCATCAAGACAGTTCACCTTTTTACTACTTTCAATAGCTGAGATTTTTTTCTTTAGCTTTGACCTACCTATTTGGATTACACCATAGCATTTGCTTCTGTGCGTGTAGTCAGAGTGCGATTATTGGAGGCGGAGGAGCTGGTTGCCGGTGTTTGCAGAACGAATTGCATCGTTGTAGAGTTGTAGGAATTTATCCAGGTTGCTCTCCAGTGACGCGCATAGCAGATTCAAGGATTTGGGTGGGCGATATTTGCACTTATCCTCTGGTGTACTGGATTGTGTGGGCTGTATGGAGGGATGTCGGGATGGCTTGCACCAGGAGAACCAAAACTTTGGTGTCTACATGCGTGATCTTGAGTGGCATGACCAACATCGTGTGTCTACTCTATGTTGGATGGGTCACTAATTATATCGCGAATGTATACATCAAAGTTCCTATGCCTATCCCAGAGAAAAAGTTAGAAGGCGACAAAAAGGGGGACACTCTACGGATCATTGAAAGACTTGATCGACTTGAGAATGTGGTCAACCAGCACATACAAGGTAAAGTAATACCTGACTACATGCTCTAGCTCACTAGCTGTTTTATATTTTTACCTGCATTATTTTGACAGGCATTAAAATAATATGTTAGTCTATAGATTACATATTAAGGATATCGTTTTTGACTTTCCCTTTATCCCCAGACCAGCTAACACATTTATTGTGTCATATGAGATAACCCTAACATTTTAGTTTATCATCCGTGGCTATCTCTTTATTTTAATCTCACTTGTTCATGTGTGTGCTTGCCTGGACCATGTGTCAGAAAGGGCAAAAGAAAAATGTGGAACATTCCAAAGGCCATTCTTTCTCTCTGGGGCAACATTCCTTGTAGGCTGGAAGTCTACACTTTATAATTGGAACAGTGTTGATGACATTAATGGCTTGGATTATTCCTCTATAATGAAAAGCACTTTAAAATGCAATTTATTATTAATAATAGAAAATATAATACCAACATGACTGTCATAAATGTGTAGCTGCAACAATACCCTACTTTTTTCTAATTCAGTTTGCCTTTCTCTTAGTACATATTATCCTTTACTTTACTTTACTAGAACTTTAAACCTTTTGTTTGAACATTCAGATCTGCTTTTGCATGTGCTGCACAGGATTTTTATAAGTACTGATAACTAGTGTTTCAGCAATTTACTAGTGAAACTCTATTGCTATTGTTAATGTTGCTTGTAATGATACTTGAGTTTTGTCTTGTACACAAAGGAAATAATTCAGTTTGTCACATGATAACTTTAGTGTAGATGGTTTACATGTAAAAACCTGCCCAGTGTACTGTACCTTTCTGCAAAAATGTCAAGGGTAGGCCTACATGAGCATAATAATGCAATTATTGTGGATAGTGGAATGTTAATATAATGCTTTATATCTAAAGATTTATAATGTGTACTTGCAGAAAACAATCATAATTTGAAAGATAACTTTGATGAACAGGTGTTTTGATTCATGTTTTTTTACAGTACTCCAGTTAAAATTAAGCAGGATTAGGTGTTGTGGTTGTGGCTCCAGTCCACATATACTGCTGCAACATAGATTTCAAACAAATCCACTGCTATTTTAGCAGACTACCTCTGCTTTTTTTCCGTATTACTTTCTTTTATAAATAAAGCTTGAAATGACAAATTGGACCATTAAAAGTGTATGCCGTTTAAACAAAGTAAAATGAATATTTGATTGACCCTATAAACAGCTGTGGCCAAAAATGTTGTGAATGACACAAGTATTGGTTTACACAAAGTTTGCTGTTTTTAGATCTTTTTGTCAGATGTTACTATGGTATATTGATGTATAATTACAAGCATTTTACAAGTGTCAATGGTTATTATTGACAATTACATTAAGTACATGCAAAGAGTCAATATTTGCAGTGTTGACCCTTCTTCTTCAAGACCACTCCAATTCACCCTGGCATGCTGTCAATTAACTTCGCAGCCACATGCTGACTGATGGCAGCCCATTCATACCTAATCAATGCTTGGAGTTTGTGGGTTTTTGTTTGTCCTTCACCTCTTGAGTATTGACCACAAGTTCTCAATGGGATTAAGGTCTGTGGAGTTTCCTGGCCATGGACCCAAAATGTTTATATTTTGTTCCCCAAACCACTTAGTTATCACCTTTGCCTTATGGCAAGGTGCCCATCATGCTGGAAGGGGAATTGTTTCTCACAAAACCGTTCTTGGATGGTTGGTAGAAATGGTTTTCAGAGGATGTTTTGGTATTATTCTTTAATCATGGCTGGGTTCTTAGGCAAAATTGTTAGTGAGTCCACTCCCTCGACAGAGAAGCAACCCCACACATGAATGGTCTCAGGATGCTTTACTGTTGGCATGACACAGGACTGATGATGCTCACCTTTTTTTTTCTTCATACAAGCGTATTTCTGTATGCCCCAAATTATCAGAAAGAGAATTTGACTTTAGAAAATGACTTTACCCGTGTCCTCAGCAGTCCAATCCCTGCACCTTTTGCAGAATTTTAGTGTATCCCTGATGTTTTTCTTGGAGAGAAGTGGCTTCTTTGCTGCCCTTCTTGAAACCAGGCCATCCTCCAAAAGTCTTCGCCTCACTGTGCTTGCAGATGCCCTCACACCTGCCTGCTGCCATTCCTGAGCAAGCTTGGCACTGGTGGTGCCCCGATCCCACAGCTGAATCAACTTTAGTAGACGATCCTGGTGCTTGCTGGACTTTCTTGGGCGTCCTAAAGTTTTCTTCACAACAATTGAACCTCTCTCCTTGAAGTTCCTGATGATCCGATAAATGGTAGATTTATGTGCAATCTCACTAGCAACAATATCCTTGCCTGTGATGTTCTTTTTGTGCAAAGCAATGATAACTGCACATGTTTCCTTGCTAGTAACCATGGTTAACAGAGGAAGAACAAGGATTTCAAGACCCACCCTCTTTTTTAAAGCTGCCAGTCTGTTATTCCAACTCAATCAGCATGACAGAGTGATCTCCAGCTGTGTCACCTCCAACACTCTAACCTGTGTTAACGAGAGGATCACTGACATGTTATCAGCAGGTCCTTTTGTGGCAGAGCTGAAATGCTGTGGAAATGTTGTTTGGGGGATGAAGTTATTTTTTATGTCAAAGAGGGACTTTGCAATTATTTTAAATTCATCGGATCACTCTTCATGAGGAGTATATGCAAATTGCCATAATAAAACTGAGGTAGCAGATTTGTGAACATTTATTTTGGTGTCATTTTGAATAATTTTGGCCACAGCTGTATATACCATTGTTGGCATTCTGCCATCATCAGCTTAGTATCCATTTTTTTGCTGCACAAGTAAATATTTTCATTGCCATTTATTTTCATGTTTTATCCCAATGTCAATTGCAGTTACTTTATCTTAATGGATGAATTAATGTAATTTGACAAAGTAAATAATGTATCCCAACAGAGGTTTGCCTGTTTTCCCAAATGTAATTATTGGATTGGTCTACTTGAACACAAAATGAAGGCCTGGGTCCATACCTATTTCCTGAGATGAACAAGAATCAGAACTAAGGGCTCACACAATCTCTCTTTGGAAGTTAAGGACAAGAATCTGGCCAAATGTCCCTTATGAAATTCAAAAGATGTTAGCATCTGGGCAAACCGGATTATCAGAAGCAAAGTAACTATCTACGCTCATTAACATTAGCGGCAGCTTTTTTTAATTACAGTTCTCCACTACTATTTTTATTTCTTTGTTCGGCCCACCTGAAATTTGTGTTGGAAATGCTGTTAAACTGGTATAGTGTTAAATCCTTTAATTATAATTGTCTTAAAATTATATTGCATACTCATTTCATACAGAATGTAATTTTGTAAAGTAAGTACATTAGTCAAATAGAAATATGATGATAAAAATGTTTGAATGTAGGCTTGCTCTAGGGAGTCTGGAATCCCTCATAACATTTCTTTAGACTTTGTCCTTTTTGGGGACATATTTTTTTAGGGAACAAAATACTAACTTGTGACCACAAAATACTAATGAGGCCACAAAATTATTATTTTGAGGAAACAAAATACTATTTTATAGGAAACAAAATACTATGTCTAAATGGCATTGCACTTGGGTGTGTTTGAAGCACGTTTCACAACATGGCCCTCCACTAATATTGGCACCCTTGGCAAATATGAAAGGGTTGTTTATCTTCTTGGTCATTCATTCAAAATATGAACAATATCTAACAATTAATTAAAGTAAAACAATTAAAAGAAAATACAGAAAATTAATATGGGAAATAAATTAAATAAATTGTTTTCTTCCATGCTTGTCATGCCACAATCATTGGCAGCCCTAGAAATTCCTTTTTATATTTTACCTTTTTACGTTTGCTTGTGTGATTAAGAATCCTGAAGTGGTAAGTGGTGTCTTTCTTTTTCACTGCGGTATATTCCCAGTCATCCTTTACCATAGGAAGAAACAAACGTGGTTGGGCTGCAGAAATCAGGAAAGGGCTATTAGAAAATAGGTTAACGGTCCCCTCAATTTAACGGTCCCCAAAATCCCCTCAGATCTAAAACGCAAAAAACAAGCTGAAGAAAATAGTCCCCACACATGAACTAATATTCTGAAGGATCTGGAGAGGATCTATATGGAGGAATGTTCTCAGATCCCCTGACATGTGTTCTCCCACCTCATTACACATTATAGGGGAAGACTCAGAACTTATATCTTGGCAAAGTCAGGTTGCACTAAGAACTAAATGAAAGGGTGCCAATAATAGTGGGCAAACATATTTGACAATAAAAAAGCTGTGACAGAGACAAAAAAAACTGTTGTGTAATTAAAAAATCAAAAAGAAATAATCCTGTAGGAACATCTCATAGGTCAGTAACATTATTGGGTATAAAATGAGCATCCCAGATAGGAGGAATCTTTCAGAGTATTGTTAAGTATTGTTAAAAGAATAGGTGGTAAAGCATCCCCTGTCCCAATTTGTTTAAATGGGTTGCTGGCATCAAATCCCTAACAGGCATGTACAGTGCATCTGGAATTTATTATGTTTTTATACTACAGCCATATTCCAAAATGGATTAAATATTAAAAATTCTACACATAATACCCCATAATGACAAAGTGCATTTTGTTTTCAATTCATTTTCAAATTTATTAAAAATTAAAAAAAGAAAACATTAAATGCACATTAGTATTCACAGCCTTTGCCATGACACTCAAAATTGACCTCAGGTGCATCCTGTTTCCACTGATCATTAGCTCTAATTGAGTGGCCAACACAGTCACTGGATCTCAACCCTATTGAGCAGTTGTGTGAGCAGCTTGACCACATGGCATTTAATAGGGCTTTCAAACCAATCCAACTTATGGGAGTTGCTTTAGTAAGCATGTGGTAAAATATCTTCAGATCCCCTCAACATATTGACAAATATTTTGAAGATTTTTTGACAAAGCAAAGTTTGAAGGAAAGGACGCAGTTATGTAATTTAAATATTATTATTTATAACCTTGTCAGTGACTATATTTCCAATTTTTTTGCTATATTTCCCATCCCTCCTTGGATTGAAGCGAGAATAGAGGGCTCTTTTCAAATGTTGAATTTTCTGGCTCAATACTGGCAACAATTCTTGTCTATCCAAATAAAACTGTCATAGTGCCCCCAACCTAAGAATAACATAATATTTTGATAGCACCCAGTGATAATTACTTCAGGGCACATTTTCCATCTTACCCAAGTAACTGGCCTGGTGTTCAGATGTTCCCTACATTGCTCTCATGGGTTTTGATTGAATTGCCAGAAGGTCCCCTGGGATTAATTTACAATATGGTGCTGATTCAGGGAGATGATAATACTAGTTTTTTGTAGAGCCTCAATCAAATCAACCTGTCAAATTAATGGAATGGCCCTCTAAATTACAACAAGTGTTTACTCATGAGAAGAGGAGTTAGAGATGCAGCAGGTGTGTGTGTGTTGGTGTTTGAATTGCATGTCTATCATCAAACAATAAATGTTTTTCTACTCTTTCTTCTTTCATGGTTTTGGCTATAGAGCACTGACGTGTCTGTCTATTTTTTCCAAACCCAAATATCTCTCCCAGACAGTATTCTGCAATGCCAAGTAATATTCCCCCGAATCATTTCAATGAAATATTTACTGGCATAATGGCTGCAAGTGTCTGCAGGCATAGAGCAAATGTCATATGACATCATGCTTAACGTGCTGAACATAGATTAAATATTAATTGAAAACAAGTGGTTCACTTGGTCTAACATTAGGTCTAGAAAAGGCAGTGTTCAGCTGATCTGGATACCACTCCAAATAGTCATGAAATGATTGGTGGTCCCAGGTTACTGTAGTCTTTATAAGTCAATGCATCAATAGCCATATTCACGTGGGACTTGTATTACTATGGAATACCGGTAAATGCTGATATTATCATGATATAAAAATAAACCGGTACAAATGACCAAGATGACAAGTTGTTCCCAGACCGCTAGAAATCTAGAACTAACAAACAATTAATGTTTTCAGACTTTTAGTAGTATTGCAGCCTTCATGAGATTTTGGTTTTTTCAATTGGCATAATGATAGTTTGGTACTACCTTTAT
>JACXGK010000288.1:110174-128086 GCA_016801125.1 Novumbra hubbsi
GCGAAGGTCGGTAACGGGGCTAGCGGGTGTGTGTCAGACGATGGGCAGAGACGTGGTCGGTGGGCAGGCGAATGTCGGTAACGGGAACTCAAGAGACAAGCAAGGTACTGGGCTGGGGCTAGGAAACAAGGACTATGAAACGCTGGATACGCTGTACTGGACAAGACGATCTGGCACTGCCAGCTGGGGACACAGGGACATAATACACAGACAGTAATGGGAAATAGACAACACCTGGTGGGAGGGGGTGGAGACAAGAGAACAGGTGAAACACATTAGGGCGTGACATATAGTAATATTTGTGGCAAGCACAACCATGTAGAGTTAGTCTCGCATGATGTCCACTGTGCTGCCTCTCAGTATGGTGAGTGAGACAATGGAGCTAACATTAGCCAACGTATTGAGAAGGAATGTACTTCAGAAATAAGGCTATTTCATAGGGACATTAATTACCCTGTTTTATCAACTTTCAACAAACAGGGTAGAATGATAGCTTAAATTTACTAGAGGGGAATTTTTTATTTTAAACAACATTAAACAATTTTAACTTCCATTTCTCTCATAATGATCATAATTTTGACTAATTTGCCTTAGATGGCAATGATGTCATTGCTGACATGAACTCAACTCAGGATCCGGGTCACTCGGCACCAGTGAAACAGCTGTCACTGTTCTATTGCTAGTTTAGTTTGCTCCACTGACGGTTGGCTTGGCCCTATACGGTGCTCAAACTCACCGTCCTCTAACAATACATGTAGGGTTTTCTCTTTGTTAAATCAGCCTTGGGCTGTCACTACATACTAGTCAATTACTTTAACTTAATTTGTCTTTCATTGTTAAAACGCTTGAGTCATTGGTAAACGCTCTTTTTTCATCTGACAATTACATTTTGAACTAATACCAGTCTGGTTTCCGATCTGGACATAGTAACATTACAGCAACTACATTTGTTGTATATGAAATTGACAAAGCTTTGGATGAAAAATCAAACAGAATGTCTATAGTTAGAGATCTCTGAATGGCTTTTGATACCGTTGATCCTTCCATCTTGTTAAGAAACCTGATCTCATTAAGCTTGGCTATACAGAAAAAGTATATATTTGATTTTGGAATTTGTTATATAACTTAGTGACCTGTAGTTCACAAACAAAGGTGTTCCCCAGTGTGTAATGTTTGTGCATTTACTGTTCATTCTGTTTATTAATTATTACTGTTACTGTGACTAACTGTCTTTTAAATGTATATGCTGATGACACAGTACTGTACACTGCGGCTTCTTCTGTTGCACAAGCATTTGCGTACCTGCAGTCTGAATTTACTTGTGGATCTTTGCTAAATGCGCAGATATATTAGAATAGCACTGTGCCTTCGTAACATGATCAGACCTTTTAACTTTCTCCATATTATCTTGTTATAAACTAAATTTAAAAGGTATTGAATATATATTTTTGGTTCCAATTTATTAGAATTACAAACTGAAATATCCGTGACAATCCAAATCGCACACAGATGCATCCTGTCCTTTGATCATCTTTAAAATGTCTAGAACTTGATTGTAATCCACCTTTGACAGATTCAGTTGATTGGACATGAGTTAAAAGCATATTACATGCTGCCCGCAGGACTCTGAGAGCATGAAAATGAAACTATTGGGCCAGAATGCCAAGCGCCAAATCTAACTAAAACCAGGTACCGCCCCCTGACTAGAGGTTGCTTTGAGCTATAGCTATCCAGGGTGCGTTAGAGGCCCAGTTGTTCATGTAGAGTGAGTAGAGGAGGGGTGAGTGCTTGTCCCCTTGCGGTTCTCCAATGCTGAGGTATAATTCATCTCAAATATGCGATCCCATTTTTGCTTGTTAATGTTGTCCTACCTATTTCAGAATGTCATCTGGACAATTATTTTCTGGAAGGCTCTTGTGTGTTTTACATGGAAAGAAAGAGAAAATAGGGAAGTCATAAAACAAGTGAAAGGTGACATTCATCAAACTTTTGTAAAAAGCCACAGGTAATACCTAAGCAGGTCAATGATGTTTAAAGCATCATGATTGATCTTTCCTTCAACATTTTCTTGTGTATGATGAGCTTAAGCGGGAGCTGCCAATAGCTCAAAAGTGCATATAGAAGTAAAAGTACTTCACTTAATAAATACAGCATTTCATTAATAGTAACATTGCAACTATTAGTTCCGTATACAAACATGTTACCAGAACTGTTTAGTCTGTCATCAGATTTGTTATGTGTGATTCAACCTGTGGATCCAGGAGGGTGGTCTGTTTGCTGCAACATCGAAAAAGACAAATGAGAAATGTCTTTGGCACTCCATCATATCAGCTCACCCACTACCATGACATTTGCCAAGAACAGAACAATCTCTTGTTGCTGTATCGAAACGGAAACCCTTCTATCGCTGAGTGGCAATGAGGTTCTTGGCAGTGCCTCAATCGACTGCTTTTTTCCAAGCTTGTGTTCTGCCATGGGGCCTCATCACTCACAATTGTTTAAATACACTGATCTTTTGCAAATACAATTTATTTTAATAAGAGGAAATGATTGAAGAAAATATAGCATTTAGTCCTTTAGAGGACATATAAGATTAGATTTTTGTTTTCATTTGTAATTGGGTATTCTGTTCGAGATTGCAGATTGATCGCATGCTAGATTGATCCGTGCATCCAAATTTCACGAGTGCGTCCAAATTTCAAGAACACTAGGATTGCATTTTGGAGGCACATACAGACACGATTTTAATGGCTCTGTCAGAGCTGGTTGGAGTAGAGACCCTTTCACAGTGTTCTGGCAACAATTTAATAAAATATTTCCTGACACCTGTCATTACAACCAGGTTTTGGGCATTTGTTAATTCATTCAAGTGTTTGTGCTCTGGAACTCTTAACTAGGTCTCTGATATCGGAGTGTTCATTTACAAATGCACCTTTGTCAATGGTGCCATTTGATTTGCTTTATCAGCAACTTCGCCAGCAGCATAGCAGCTCACATCCAAGTGCTGGCGTGAAGCTGAGGCATAACAGTGTCTGGGTAAAGATACATTTGCAAGCGACAAATTGACATGAGAAACATTGCTCTGAATGGTGTATTGGCACAAAAATACCATTTGCAACATTCAATTATTTCCGCACAAATGAATTGTCTGTTGTATTGAAGAATGTTAATTTGGCAGCATGTTTGGTTGTGTCTGATTTCTTGAACATACCTTGACCACAAAATAATTACATTGGATGGGGATTATTTGCCTGTTAATTAGTTGATGTTATAATTGAAATTAATCACACATTGTTATAACATTAAACATTTTTTTAAACACCTGCCTTTTTGTATAGTGTAAATGAAAAGGGTTACCTCATACAGGTACTTTCTTAAACATATTGTTGGCATATATCAACAAAAACTATTAAAAACATTTTGGTGGGAAACTGAAATGTTGTTTTAAGATAATGCGTGTGAACGCAACCCTTTTCTTTTAGAATTAACAGTGGACAACATAACTTTGTTTGATTGAAATAAAGTGTAATGCTTTGAATCTTCAACAAGCACCGCGGCTCGACAATTTGATTGGAGATCCCTCATTTGTAATTTGTTGCTAAGAAACCTCTGAAGGGATAACTAAGTGTTCATTTGTGACAAAAAATGTTTGATGACAAATGCATGATTGTGACATATCTCAAACATCCCTTCCATGCCAGGAGCGCACATGTTATTTATAATTTTAATTGCATAAAAGCATGGCTTCTCGATAATATAAATGTACTCTCTGTCCTGGTTGATCTGTGGTTGGGCACCCAAATGCTGCTGGAAGTAATGTTCCAAAGCCAGTAGGGGGCACTCTTACCTATATATAATCCCATTGCCCCAGGGCAGTGAAGGTGACATTGCATAGGGTGCAGACTTTTAAATGGGAAGGTTAAACGGGTATTCTGACTTGCTGTCCTAAAAAAAGATCCCATGACACATTGTAAGAGTATAGTATGTTATTTCTGGTGTGATGGAATTATGTTTTTTATACAAACATGGACTCTTTGTCATGAAATGTAATTGTATAATTGCCTCTCAGTAATGAAGTGTCATTTTGGTTTGAACAGAAAAGCCATTTCACGTTAATCTTTTTCTAATAAACTTCAATATATGGATCTATGATATGCCTTTTATCTCATAATGTAGGCAACACACCTGTAGTCTTCCCAGTAAGTATCGTTGAAACCCACATAGTGGAGGATATTTTACATAGGGGCATGCATAAACAAATTTTCTCAGGAATTCATAAAGAAACTCCCTAAGGAGAAGGAAGGAAGAGTTAAAACAGTAGTGCAAATCGAGGTTGTGCTACTGCAAAGCTCAGCACAGTTGACAGCTGCATTCCAAACAGGTCTACAGACACTTAGTAAAGGTTCCTATTTTGTAAATAGGGTCTTAGTGTTGGAGTAAAGAAAAAAGATGAGTTGTACTATTACATGCCTAATGTCTGTATGCCAGAAACTGCAGGTATGCTAACCAGCTAAGGCTTGCCGTGAACCATGTTTTGAAAAACCTGGAGTTGAAAGCGAGACAGAGCCAGTAGGAAGGAAAGAGGAGACCTGGCGTGAGGATATATGCTAGGTACAGATCCTCAAGGAAATAGATTCTGGAGGTTCTGCAGGTTTTTCAGACTTGCTTTCCGTTTCTCACACTTCTGCCACTACCAATACTTACTCTATTACATTAGATACAGCAAGACACATATTGCATATTCCACAGATTCAGCATGTACATTGATCAGATAGAAGCTCAGTCATTTTGTTTGTTGAACATGTGTGTAACGTTAATTTTCTTTATTCATTGGCAATGAAGAACGGAATGGTTCTCCAGAGGAAGTATAAAATGTAAGTACAGACCATTGTGAGCTATCTAGCAGAGGGCAGGATACTGTTGGAACAGAAGATATTGAGAACTAGACTCCATAATTTGGTACCAGTTAGTCTGGTAGCCATTTCTATTGAGGATCTTTTCAGTGGCAAGTCAGTATACTATGTCACCGTGGTCCAGGTTGACAGAAAGGGGATATTTATACTTGGCGGCGTGGGTGAAGAGCTTTTCAAACCAACATTGATTGACTGGGTTTCTTTTTGAAACCATGATTTAGGAAATCTCGGTTCCAATCATAGTCCATATCAACCCTGGGAGAACGAATGATTCAAGTTGAAGGTATAAAGTTAATAAATGTTCATATGGTTAGATTCCCAGATCGAGAAAAGTGGATATGTCATCAAATATGCATTTTTGGTGCTCATGTAGATTTTTTGGCTTCAGACAAATGCATGTTTCTTACCCAAAACGTTGTTTTGTAAGAGCCATCAAAACGTAGTCCTAGTTGTAAAAAGAAGGGAATGTGGCACTGTTTCTGAGTGACCTTGCTCACTACCTGACGAGTATATGAGGCAGCTCATTACAGAGAAACCACTTTCGGTTTTTTCCATATCTTGAGTAGCGTATTCTAATTAATGGCAATGGGACTTAATTGCCTATTAGTTAGGGGGAATGAAGAACATGTAAGGAGCTGTGGGTACAGGCCCAGTCAGCCATAGAAGAATCCCTGAACCTGACCTTAGTTCTTCACTGCAACCCTGCATCAGTGTTGTTGTGTGGGGAGAGACCGCTACAAAATCGTCTACAACCCACAATGTGTTGAAACTCTGGATTCATTTTCACAACATCTAATTTCATACCATGTTTTACTTGGAACCCAACAAGGCTCTGGTTCAGGAAATTAAATGACTAGAACATATCCCATATAGATTTCAATAAAATTGCTGGTTTTATTTAATCATAATGAACATCAGTATAAATATGTGTTAAGTATTCCTCCTACAGCTATCAAGTAAATATGATAATAATACGTATAATAATAATTAGGGTTCGAATCTTGTTCAACCAATATGTCCGCTTTGTGAGGAGAGGGAACAATGTAGCGAGTGCCCACCAGGGTTCAGAACATTGGCAATGTGTCTGTTCCCTGTGTCTCTCCCCGTTACCCTTGTTATTGCAGCGCCATGCAGCCAACTGGCATGGCATTGCATGAGACTGTGTGACCCCTGGGCCATTACCATCATGCTACGTGGCTCCCTCCTGGGCTTTACCGTCTCACAGGAATTTGATTTACGTTGCTTCTTGAACCAAAACAGTTCAGATGCATCAAGTTGTCAGAATTCCTGGCCTCATTGTGTCAGAAGGAGTTCTTGGCCGTTGGAACTAAGTTACAGGTAATCGCATGCGTGTGGAACCAAGCCTGGAGGTGATTGTTTGTTTTGAAGCAGGAGAAGCGTGCACTGTTGTTTTGTGGTCCTCGAGTGCACCCGCATTGTTGTTTTCTGTTGTGAACCACAGACGACTCAAAAGAAAAGCTAGGAGCTGATGTAATTATCAGGGGGAAATCAGCCATGCCTATGCTATCAAACCGCTCTCAGCTAGCCCATGGACAGAGAGCAGCGCTTTAGTCTTCTTTGTTTTAGAGACTGACTAATCGCGCAAGGAAGAACAAAGCCTAATCAGACACTGATTTTAAGAATAGGGTTTAGTGTCTTGAAACAAAATGTTTAGTTTTATAGTTTTGGTTTTGGAGATTTTAAATGTCCAAGAATTTGTTCAGGTAGGCTTCTAGGCAAGCCCCTAATCTCCTGTGCTTACGAGGACCCAATGATGTATAAATCTTTCGACTTTTTTAACATTACCACGTAAGCCCATTAGAATCGCAAGAGTCTGCTCGAAAGAAAATGTTGCGCAGTCTCGTTACCCTTTCCTTTAATTTCTATCTTCTAAATACTTCATTCCCCTTAAAGGTTTGCTTGAAGAAATTACACTGCCACAAGCAGCTTTTCAGATATTGCGAGTGAGATTCAACACTTTGCTCTCACACCAGTCAAACACATTATGTGCTCAGGTTTGCATCATGCTCTTACAGAACGGTAGCCACTATAACAGCAGAGCGTTTAAGATTGTGTGCTCAGTTGTGAAAGTTGACCCACTTACCTCTTTGTGCATCTTTGTTAGTTTGCTGGATTTAATTTTAAATGAGGGACTAAACAACATTATGTTTACTCTATTCAAAGACGTGACATCACAATTACATGTATTTATTTAAAAAGTAAGACTATGCTTTTACCATACGGTTTCAATAAACTTAATTCTCTTTGGGTGAAATAGAGATTTGCATATGTCAGATACTGGAACAGATAGCGGTCTGTCTTCTGCTGTCTCAGTCAACTCTCAGACTTGGTGAGTCTGTGTCAGATGCCTCATGTTGATGAGTACAGACCACAGGAATTTTGATGTGGACTTGAGGAGGAGATCCCTTTGTATGTCTGTTTTTACTCGGAACAAATACAGGACACTTTCAGAATGTAGTCTGTTAACATAGACTTTTCTATTTTAGATTTGTTGTATTTAGAAGTTTAACTCCACCATACAGGTATAAATATACAATGCAGGCTTTTATTTGTGCTTTAAAGGGGGATAGCAAAAACAGAAATGCATGACACTTACTTACAGTACATAACTAAAGGCAATCATTTATTGAATTCTTTCCTAATGTAGGTTACAGTGGAAGAAAAACATTTGATCCCCTGCTGATTTTGTACATTTGCCCACTGACAAAGAAATGGTCAGTGAGATTATTTAAACAGTGAGAGACAGAATAACAACAAAAACATCCAGAAAAATGCATTTCAAATAAGTTTTAAATTGATTTGCATTGTACTCAGTGAAATAAGTATTTGACCCCTTTGCAAAACATAACATAGTTCTTGGTGGCAAAACCCTTGTTGGCAATCAGTGAGGTCAGACGTTTTTTGTAGTTGGCCACCAGGTTTACACAAATCTCACGAGGGATTTTGTCCTACTCCTCTTTGCAGATCTTCTCCGTTTGGAGGCTGATGTTTGGCAACTCGAACCTTCAGCTCCCTCCACAGATTTTCTATAGGATTAAGGTCTGGAGACTGACTAAGCCACTTCAGGTCCTTAATGTGTTTCTTCTTAAGTCACTCCTTTGTTGCCTTCGCCGTGTGTTTTGGGACATTGTCATGCTAGAATTACCATCTATGACCCATTTGCAATGCTCTGCCTGAGGGAGAGAGATTCTCACCGACAGATTTGACAGTACATGGCCCATTCATCATCCCTTTGATGCGGTGAAGTTGTACTGTCCCCTTAGCAGAAAAACACCCCCCCAAGCATAATGTTTCCACCTCCATGTTTGATGGTGGGGATGGTGTTCTTGGGGTCATAGGCAGCATTCCTCCTCCAAACACGCCGAGTTGAGTTGATGCCAAAGAGCCCTATTTTGGTCTCATTTGACCACAACACTTTCACCCAGTTCTCCTCTGAATCATTCAGATGTTCATTGGCAAACGTCAGACGGGCCTGTACATGTTTTTTCTTGAGCAGGGGGACCTTGCAGGCACTGCAGGGTTTTAGTTCTTTACAGCGTAGTGTGTTACCAATTGTTTTTTTGGTGACTCTGGTCCCAGCTGCCTTGAGACCATTGAATAATCGCACCACCTGTTCTTCTCACCATGCTGTTTGGCAATGGTCTTGTAGCCCATTCCAGCCTTGTGTAGGTCTACATTCTTGTCCCTGACATCCTTTAGTCTTGGCCGTAGTGGAGAGTTTGGAATTCAGAAATGTGTAGACTATCACTATTCAAATAAACCAACCATTAAAATTATAGACTGATATTTTTTTTTGTCAGTGAGCAAACATCTCAAAATCAGCAGGGGATAAAATATTTTTTGACCAAGACCAGTTGGCACATTTGCTATTTCAAAGTATTTTTGGCCAAACATTTTGGGGTTGAATGTGCTGTAAAATCAAAATAAAAGATGAGACGTATGAATTCTGAATACATGACGAACACACAACAAAAATGCCTCTAGGTGCATTACGTCCTCACACTGGTTTATATCCACGACATGTTACTTGTTGGAAACACCCGTCTGGTGGAATAACTCTGGGTCACTATGGACTGGGACACATTGGTATTGAACCCACCATGTAATAGTGCTTCCACACTGTTCTCCTGCTCATGAAAAACATGTGATAACACTGCACAATATCTAAACATTATCTAGGGGCTTTGTGTGTGTAAGACAGCACCAGCCCCAGGTCTTTTTTCATTCATAAGGTTGGGGAAAGTTTGATAAATGTTTTGGGTGCATACAGTTATAGGCTTTTTGTTATTACATGTTATAGGCCATTTGTACAAGGGTTTTGTCATGCCTAAAAAGTTTTCTAGCCTGCTGTGCAGTGTGTTCAAAAATACACACGAAATTCCCCAGCAACACCATGTAGGAGACCAAGGTTATGAGTATGCATATCTGATCGGATCAACAATTATCTTCTGAGGTAGTGGGTGGCTACAGAGCCTTTTGTTATGCATAATATTTTAAACTTGTTTCAAATAAACGCAGCGAGAGAGAGCTATGAAATAGTCTGATAATGCTTTTGACTATATGGTAGGAGATCCACAAAAACGTACAACAGAAATACATTAAATAAAATGTACATGCTGTATCTCATTAGGTTTGCTGTGACTGAGGGTTCATTTTCACAGTTTATTTATGTTATTCAACAAATGTATATTTTCAGAGGGGCAATACCTGGCTTTCTTTGAGTGAAAGAGGTGCTCACTTTGACAAACCGTATGAACTGTCAGCAACATTTAGGCACTTTGAATGATTGGGTAAATTAACTGTCTGACAGTTTATTTTAATCACAACCACAGCTTTAAACTCTAAGTATCAATACTACTGACCCATTTCGAAACCTGTTGACAACTTCTATTGATCATGGCCACATAAGATTTTAATTATTCCCTTTTAAAACTATGACACAGTTTCAGGCAGAAAGACAAGCATGTAATAAAAGAAAGGTGAATACATTTCATAAACCTGAAATATGGTTTGGTACTGTAGGGCCATTTGTCTCAACCAGACAATTATTTTTAATATTTTAGAATCACATGGCAGCTTAGCAGGTATTTTCTCATTGGTTGGTAATCGGGCATAATCGAGTTAATTAAGTCACAGAAATGACTCTGTGTTGTTGCCGCTGTTGGAGGTCATGCCAGTAAAGATATCAGAGCCTTTGTACATTTGAAGTAGCCACGCCCATGTTGCATTAGCGTTACCGATAGACATTTGAAAATAAATCATGTGCTTATTATTCACAATATACAATGATATGTTAAATGTTCATTTCAAATAAAGATTTCTCATCTACTTGGCAACATCTGTCAGTATGGCACTGCAGGCTGTACCTAAAGGACTTTCCTGAGAGACAGTGGTGCTGTGAAACACAATCCTGAAATATTCAGAGTGACTTGTTACCTGTTCCCATAAGCACAGACAACACACTAGGATCGCAGATGTTTGCTCCATCTCCAAGATGTTTGCACATTTGAGAAACACGAATTAGAGTGCAAATCCCGTGCTTGCCTATCTGTGTGTCGCATGTTTGGTGGGTGCTGTGCAAATAGTGTTCAAACTTATTTGAGATCTGTTTTCACAATCTACAGCTGAGCAAAATCTGTGCACTTCATTACGGGTGCCTTTAGCTTTGATGGTATACATTCTTTTCCCAAACTTGATCTGTTTAGATCTTAAACCCCTGCTATTATTTATATCGATTTAGAATCTCTGCTGTGTTCTTCATTGAGGCGTAAGCCTGTGTAGTGAAGCCTACACCAGTCAGAGGGCGTTCTTGGTCATAAGACGGGGATATGCCTGGAGCATTCTGCTCTTCTCTACCAGCCTCGCTCTTCGGCCTCTCTATTCCGCCTCCTCAACTGCAAACCATCCGATGTACCATGTTGCCTTGATAATTCTAATGCAACGTGTAAAAATAGAACTGTTTTAAGTTTGTGATATTGGGAGGAGTTAAGTCACTGCACCTTCTGTTATGCCATGAATGCGGTTTGTATTTACATTGAAGGTACTTCACATTGAAGGTACTTCACCGAAATCAGGGAGGAACTACATTTAACACAGGTTCTGCATGTGCATTAAGACGCTAGCATTGTCGGCTCGCTGCATTTTGATTCTGTTGGAGCCCGGAATGTTCCTTGAAATAGTGGTGGTGCATTCATCGAGGAATGTTTGCACTTACAGACTGCAGACATGAGGTAATGGGTTCAGCCTCCTTTCTTTTTTAAATATACATAAAAGGACCTATTATAATTTTTTCTAATATTGTAAAGCATTAGGTATATTTATAATTATCAGAATTATAAAAAAAAATGCTCAATGTAGGTAATTTGAAATAAGTATGTATTTAATACTGAAATAAAGTTTTGTGAGATTATGTAAAGAAAACCTGTGTCTTTGTACCTTTTGACGCATCCAACCTGTGTCTTTGATAGTGGCGTTCAATAACCCCCAAAGCCCCCACCCCTGGAGAAAAAAGTATGGGAAACACTGCATGTAACACACTCCAAAGCTCAATACAAATAATGCCTATTTACTCGTAGCAAGACATTCTTTGTTCATTCACAGCTTTGAAAATCTTTATGCTAATAGTTATGGAATGTTGTCCGGCTGCAAACAGAAATGAGAATGGGCATTGTGTTACTGCTGAAAACTGTAAATGGATGCTTCTGGTTTGCCTTTTTCTAAAAAAGCTAGTTTGAAGCTTTGGACAACAGATATTCTGACAAAACATGATAGGAGAAATATAGCCACCAGGCAGCGCTTTGTCAGCCTGGCACAGGGGGCGATGGCATCCGTCAGCAGCCAACCGCACTGTCTGACCTGAGGCACAGTAAAAACCTCCACTCTCATGTGCTTTAGCGGAATATCTGCAGAGCGGTGATAAGGACACGACTGTTTAAGTTTTTTGTGCCATACTGCAGTCAATTTTGAGTCAATTAAATCTCCCATAGCACTTCCTGGAAATTAAGTTAAGGAAATTGGTTCAGAATCTATGAATTTGCAACCCCAGTCATGATTGTAACAGAATATTTTATTGCTTGTCATAAAGCCCTTAAAAAGGAAATAGTGGATGTGCCTCGCTGTGATTACAGTATTATTGAAAAGTATTTCATTCACAATGCTTTATATACTCTATGCCAGCTGTCTGACAGTTTATTTTAATCACAACCACAGCTTTAACCTCTGAGTATCAATGCTACTGACCCATTTCGAAACCTGTTGACAACTTCTATTGATCATGGCCACATAATATTTTAATCAATCAAGCAATCACATTAACTTTTAAAGCCCTTTCACATAAGCAGTTGTCAGAAAGCGCTTTTACAGAAACCATCATGAAACCCCAAACAGCAAGCAAAACCTGGATGTGATGCACATTGCCTAGGAAACACTCCATAGTAGGGTCATAGAACCTTGGAGAGTTGCCCGTCTGAGGGGTGCCAGTCTGAGGGGTGCCAGTCTGAGGGGTGCCAGTCTGAGGGGTGCCCATCTGGGGTGCCAGTCTGAGGGGTGAACGTCTGAGGGGTGATCGTCTGAGGGGTGACAGTCTGAGGGGTGACAGTCTGAGGGGTGCCAGTCTGAGGGGTGACAGTCTGAGGGGTGACAATCTGAGGGGTGCCAGTCTGAGGGGTGACAGTCTGAGGGTGACAGTCTGAGGGGTGACAGTCTGAGGGGAGGCCAGTCCTCTTCTGGCTGTGCTCTTTTTCTTTTTTCCTTGCTTTTCATTCTTAAAGAGAAAAAAGCTGGAGAGGTTAGTCTCCAAAATATTTTGAAGTCCATGGACTTTCTACATGCTGTAGGAAGTATAATATGTGCATTAGATTGTAAACTGCAGACAATTTGCCATAAACTAATGTCATAAATTGAAAGCTATATGCTTCTATTGTTATCTGTGGTCCTGTTGGTTTCTTAAAACACAAGGTGAATACAAGGGTGTTCACAACCCCCTTCAGTGCTGGCAAACCTCCCCTCTGCCCTTATATTAACTGCTGGCTCAAGCCACTGACATCCCCGGCTCAAAGGAATTAGAATGTGTCGGTCGTTTACCTCTGAGAAAAACGCTCCTTCCATTGAGAAAAATAACAGCAGGCTGCTGTAGCAAGGTTGGTGGTAATTATCCCACATTTTGCCATCAATATTTAGAGAGGGAAACATCGGTGAAAGAAAATGAGCCGCGATGATCTGGTAGACATTATTCAGTCTCAGCCCAGCAGGCTGTGTCTCTGCAGCCCACTGACTGAGCATGCCCGCCGATGACCCCCTCCAGTCAGCGCTGCACCACCTCCTCCAGTTCCGCCCCCTCTGGTTAGAGAGCTAATCGCTGCTGAAGAAGGAGTTGATCTGGGCCTCATTGAGAGGGACAGGTTGTTTAATTTCGGGAAATGGAAGTGCTCATGTGTCCTCTGGTGCTGTCGGCGAGGTCTCCACGGTCACTGGAAGATTGCACTGTTGTAAAGGGTAGGACGAGGGAAGTGGAGAACTCCTCGTACCCATATTGCTCCCTCGCGCAGAGAGAATGGGATGCTGTGGAGACGGGACCTAAATGAAAGCAATTTATTCTGACAGCAATTCTACCTGGAGTGGAATCTATTGGATGAATAAAGGAAAGGGGGTGGGACAATGATGACAAACATTTTCCCTTTACTTCTATTCACCTGTTTGTCATACATCTATTCTGTCAATGTTTGCGGGGGAATGGATTTCTTAGAGCTATAGAATATCTAGGAAAGTGGTGGACATATTGCTTGCTGTTTGCATGAGGGATGGTACAGTACCAAAATAAATCTTATAATAGGGAGGCACACCAACTTTATTATTATTACTGGCTTGATGTCTTGAATTCAGCCTGTTTCAATCTTGAGTCTCATGATGGGACACTTATTGGGCTCTGGGAGTTTTCTTCCATCAGTGGCTTGCTGGTTCAGTAAGCGAGGAGACTCATTAGACAACAACAGCGCTGCTACCTCAGGCTAACCTTCTAACCATCCCATTTCTTCCTAATCCAGGAGCTCTGTTCATAATAGCAGTGGATAAGAGGAGGCTGGTTCACAAGTCCTGGGTTATGCCAGACAAATAAATCCCTTGATCAGCTACTTAGCTTGAGAAAGGCAATGTATGTAATCTCTGCCACAGCGTGTGTTCTTTTCTATAAAGACGGGTCAGGTAAGATGTTTCCCATATGTAGGTTGTGGGATTTTGTCATAGAAGTAATAACTATGTTTTTGTTTACACTGTAGGATTTATACAACTGTTTTACTCCTAATTAGCTAAAATAAAGTTAAACACAATTACCAATTATATATTTATTGGGTGTGCAATAGCAACACACACAATAGAATGTTTTACAAATATAGCTAGCTGATATTTATTCTTTTTTTAATCCTTAATGTATTTCAATTAAACAATAATGCTCAACCAGATCAGTTCTGGTGATAAAGTGTCACATCTGCAAGCATATTGGTGACAACCAGTAAAAGGTTATCATTGTCTTTCTTTTTTTTATTTAAATCATACTTGCTTTCAATGTTGATCTGTCGTGTTTTGAACCAAGCTTTGACTGTACACGTGGGAACCATATATTTGAGCAATATATGGCACGAGGGGTTGTGATATGTGGCAAATATAACACAGCTAAGAGCTGTTCATAGGCACGATGCATTGAGGAATGCCTGGACACCATGCCTTGTTGCTATTATATCAATTGTCAAATAATTGTCAATAAAATACATTTTGTTTTATGAAAACATGTAAGGATCTGGATTCATGTGTGCAGGAGCGGATTTACCATCTGGCTATTTTAGAGAGTGTCAGATGGGCCTGTGTAACTACAGTTTTTCCAGACAAAGGGGCAGATGTGGGGGCCTTGAGGAACAATTATGGCTGGTGCAGGGCCCTTAAGGATAGAACATGCATCAGTGTTTTAGAAATGCACTGCAGATCTCTCGTCCCAGCCTACCTCCCGCTATAGGTGAAGGTATAGTTGAGCATGACTGGAATATTTTTTTTATTTGTGTCATCTCTGAGACCTCGTCTCTATTGCTTACACTTACTTCACGTTTCAGGGGTGTAATGGGCTTACATGGAGTGGATATCAAGACACACGCTGACCCATATTTTAACCACTAGTCTCTCAAAAAAGGAATATTTGCTTCTGCAGGATCATATGCTAAATAGTTAAATTTTCTCATCTAATTTTCTATTTCTGTTAAAATACTAAGACTAATTAACCTGCAGGGCTTTCGTTAAAGTGCATGAACATGCATGTATTTCTGTAGTAGATCAAGCCATATTTTGTAGTCATCATTGTTTTTCACGAGAACTCGCATCTGCCTTGATTTTAGCTGCCTTGATCTGATTTTATTTGGTTAAGTGCTTTTTTAACTGTAACAAAGTCTTGTGATGTAGCATTTTAGTCCTACATTTCTTTCTCTTCCCAGCTTTTCTGTGTGTTTCCAGTTTCATACTGAAAGATATTCAAGAGGCCTGGGGAGGTATTTCTCGGGCTCTCTTGTTTAGCATTAATTGAATACATTAGAGCATGATTTGTCAATTGTTGTTTGACGCCTTTTAGCTTTGAATCCACATTTCAATAATGGACAAATTAATTTACTTATGATGCCAAATTCAGAATGGGGTGCTTAATTTTGACAAAAGGGTTTGGAATTCCAATACAATATTTGAACTCCTAACCACATCAGAAAAACACTATATGTACTAAATTTCTTAACATTGTAAATGCAAAATGATTAGTGTATAGGCAAGCTATTAATTTTGCATTGGCTGGCCAGGCCTTGTTTTCATAGCTCTATGAATTTTAGAGTAGTTACACATCTACAGAACCATCTTGCAGATTTATAACAAAGAAGACGAAGGTCAACTACTTTGTTAATGTTAAAATTAGAATCCCAGCTCCAAGGAGTACAAAGTAAAACATGATTTGCTTTATAATGGTTAATAAATGTAAGCCATGTGTAATAATCGTAGGTCAAGCCATGATTACATTTCATGGGGCAAGGAGGAATATTGGGACAGCGATTCCCCAAAGCATATTGTATGCCATTGGTGTAATCGCTCTAGCCCTGCCAAAGTTGTTAGTTTAGTGATGCACTGTCACTTTAGTGAGTCAGACTGTCCTGCAGGTAAGGACAGAAATCAAATACATAATTCCCAAATGGCTTGTACATATTTGAGAAATGAGACAAAGGACCATTTACATAAAATGTTTTACTTGTGGTGGATTCATCTGTACCTTAATCTTAGCAATGTTTTTGGTATGCATTTTTATGTAGTGGAAGAGGAAAGACTGAGATTGTGAAACATAATCACACATCCATGCTAATTCACATCACTAAAGCATTTTATTGCTACCGTCTGTGACCATGTGACAAAGTTATGAATAATTCAGGTAGATATTTACATCACCAACATAGGTTATTTACATGTTTAGAGTCCCAGTCTACAAAAAGAAAATCACATTTATTTAAAACATTTATTTACAATGAAAAGAAGAAAATCTCATGTACATTTGTATTAGACCCTTCGCTAAGACATTCTGAATTGGGCTCAAATGCATCCAGTGTCCTTTAATCTTTCATTGAATGTTTCTGGAACCTTCCTGGAATCCACATAGCAATTTCAATCGATTAAAAAGGATATATATAGACACACACCTGTCTATAGGTTCCACAATTCACTGTGCATGTCACCCCGGGAAGACTCACATGTGTGATTGCTGCCAAAGACGCATCCACAAAGTACTGAACAAAGGGACTTAAAACTTATATCAATTATATATATATAGTATTTTCAAGAAATTCTCACACATTAAAAAAAACTTGTTTTTGCTTTGTTGTTATTATGTATTGGATTTAGATGGAAAATGTATGAAATATTGATGACTAAATTATAAAAAAATAGCTTTTCACATATTCCTGACAACTGTTGTAAACTATTAAATTGATAGATTTATTTCTGCAATGGTGCTTGGCTCCCAGGCAGGGGCCCAAGGCCTGAGTTTACACCAAAAACAGAAATCTTTAGTTATCACGCTGGGTGGGAAGTACAGCTTGGACTCACAAAACAGAACAGGATCGATTTTAAGAATTGAAAAGAAAGCCGCTAGTTTTGCAAAAAACATAATTACAATAGTTTTGCTGATAACAATTATAGTTTTCATGTGATCTGACATTACATATTTCACATCATCTGTTAATCATAATCTGTGACACACAATCTGTTATTTCCTAAATAGCTTTTCGATTGATTTGGAGTTATGATGTTCTAAAATAAATGTCCCGACCTTTAACTTCTTCGGTATTTTAGTTTTTTGTCATTTCCTAACCTCATGTATATCCTAAGGAACGATAGAGATATAAAAGTGAGCTTCATCCTTAAGGGAGTGTTGATTGTTTTTACTTCAATGAGAATAAAGAAACAGGACTCAACTAAATGTTGTGGGGATTGCTTCCCCTATATCTAAACTGTACCCATGTATTTTCCCTTTTCAACATTACAGCCATATTCCTCCCCTACTCCCAGAAAAGTAACATTTCAAGATGATGAGATCAAGTAAAGAGTTCGCAACTCTGTTTTCCTTCCATGTTGATTGTAGTCAGACGCACATGAAAAGCCAGTCTTTGGGTCTGTTACGATAGAAGCACATGAACAGCCAGTCTTTGGATCTGTTACGATAGAAGCACATGAACAGCCAGTCTTTGGGTCTGTTACGATAGAAGCACATGAACAGCCAGTCTTCGGGTCTGTTACAATAGAAGCACATGAACAGCCAGTCTTTGGGTCTGTTACGATAGAAGCACATGAACAGCCAGTCTTTGGGTCTGTTACGATAGAAGCACATGAACAGCCAGTCTTTGGGTCTGTTACGATAGAAGCACATGAACAGCCAGTCTTTGGGTCTGTTACGATAGAAGCACATGAACAGCC
>JACXGK010000289.1:8693-56741 GCA_016801125.1 Novumbra hubbsi
AACATGTGACAGGTTAGCCATTGGTCAGTGATTAATAACAACATGTGACAGGTTAGCCGTAGATCAGTGACTAATCAGACCTTTGCGTCCCATTGAGATTTTGGGATGCCCTCTGTGTCCTGGCGGGGGCGTCCCCTCCTGCTCCAAACAGCTTTGCCCAGCGTAGCCAACCCCGGGAGGGGCTCTCCATCTGGGGGTCCGCTGTCATCATGACGGCCTCTGACCCCCTTCCCATCCTGCTGCCCTCCGGTGATCTCTCCTCCTCTCTCCTCCCTGCTGTTCCCGGCGGAGCCTCAGCGTGGACCACTTCCAGGTAATTCGTGCCACATTCCACCCCCTCCACCACCGCCTCTGTATATGCAGGCGGCCTCTGCCACCACCCTGGACTGGTGGAGGGCCACTGGCTACTGCTAGACTCACCTACGGTCCCCACCCTATACACCTGATTGACGGCCTTTGAACCCAGGGATGAGCCCTGAGAAGGTATCAAGCGGTGTGGGTCATCCGTTGGCCTGCTGTTGTGCCGGGCTCCATCCATTGAGCCGTATGGACGGTGTCTGTCTCTGTCCGCTCTCAACAAGGGCCAACTGGTCATAAGAAAGGTGGAGCAGGGTGGTGCTTGTTCCTCAGAGCACAGCTGTCTGTTGTGCAGAAGGCGGGGCTCTAGCAGCAGGTTGAGGTCAAAGGGTAACATGGAGAGTGGCTGCAGTAGCAGGAGGAGCTCCTGGAAAAGAGACTGACACCGCCCCTGCGACATGGCTAGGAAACCCCAGGAGTGGTAGAGAGACGCCACCACGTCTGGGAAGAGAGGAGTGTTAAGAGTACCAGTGGGGTACAAAAGAAATATGACATGATATTTTGGAGAGAAAATAAAAAGAGCATGTGCTCCTGCACCCAGTACCTTTTTGGCCGTAGAGGTGATTTAGCCAGAACTCCAAGGCCCTCAGGCTAAAAGAAAGACAATTTAAGTGCATTTTAATACGATAAAATGTGATAAGTGAATATGAATGAATATGTTTTTAAACTATAAAAATGACCAGTTAACTCACTTAAGCAGGCCCATGATAAAGGCTCGTAGTCTCATACAGTTACTGGCCAGCAGGTGGCACTGCCTCACCTTGGACAACAGGCTGTGTAGTACTCTGGTAGCAGGACCTGATGAACAGAGACCATTAAACTACAATTTCCAGGATGTAGTCATTTCATCAATCAAAACCACCACAAACACTGTCATCCCATCATTACCACCATCAACCACCTCTGACCTGTCTGAGTGGAGGCCTCAACCACATTCCAGGCATGGTTGCGTCGCTGACCGATGATCAGATCCAGTCTGTGGTCCCTCAGGCCATCCTGTAGAATGTTCTGGATACTGGGACAGAGATGCTCCAGGACTAGTCCAACTATGGTGGGACTCCTAGAGCTGTTCCCCAGACGTATCTGGAGACATGAAGCATCTTTATATATAGATATATAGATAAATAAATATAATATAAAAAAGCAACATATCTTCATGGAAGTTAATTGATCTAATTTAAGGCTAAAATCTGTGTTTGGGATATTCGAGTTCCTTTATATAGCTTTTTATTCAGTTCTATTATACCTTCTCCCCGGGATCTCGACTGGTGCCAAAATGAGCCATGATCAAATCCACTGCCAAGCTCACAGATTTTAACAGACCTGGAGAAAGACACAGAGGGAGAAAAACATCAGGAGTTAGATCAGTTCCTCCTCTCTGCCATACTGGGGGTTATCAGAATGCCTGAGGCACTCACATTAAAACCCTAGCAGCTTTTAGATTAATTAACCAGAAACATCAAGAACTGAATTAAAAGGCAGAAAATGCAAAACAAAAACCCATGGGGACACATCTATGATTCATCCATCACGGTGAAGACGGGAGATGGAGAATGAACGCTCCATCGCCCCCTCCTCCATCTTGATGCGGCTCTTCAAAATGCCAGGGTATATTCTCCATGCATATTGAATGTGACCACAGTGCATCGCAGTTCAAGCTTAGCTTTCACCAGACAATGTGCACGCAAGCACAGGATTCACATTTACTCTGGTTATTCTTTTGTGTGCCTGTATACATTCAGACACTAAGGTACCAACAACACCGCACCCATTCCAACCCACTCACTCAAGCTGGCTAACACACACACACGCAAACAAGACAGCTCAGCCAATCCTGTGCGGAGAGAGAAAAATAGGTCATGTTTGAAAGAACCCCCTTCAGGGTTTTGCAGGGACTGCTAGGGAGCTCTGCTCAGATACTGTCTCCACATAGCAGCAGCATAGCAACAGACAGTCCACACTATCTTGAAATAACACCAGATTACTGTCGTTGTTTACCTAAAGCATCCTTGATTAAAACACATCGTACAGTCAACATCACATCGCTCCACCATCCATGTGACACGCTCTCAACTCAACAAACCCTTAACCAAAAACACCCTTAACACCAAGCTGTCACTCCTCATCTGGGTCACGTCACCTGTCCGTACACGGACCTCCCCCCCCCCCCTCACCTCTTCTCTGCAGGTGGCTGATGGACAGCGACTCGTAGGAGGCTTCAGGTGACTGGCAGAACTCTACAGGTGGCCCGCTGTCAATCAGGTCACAGTGCTGGGGTGGACGCGGCTTCCCATTGGAAGACGCCAGGGGCTGGAGGAGGGCTCCCAGAGAGGAGAGTGGGGCCACGGACGAGAGAGCCGCGGTCAAGCTACAGTGAGACAATACAGATCCAGCCACTGGGACTGGGGAGGGCATAGTCTTCTTGGGTGGAGTTGAGGCTGGGTCCGGCTGATTAAAGGGACCGGCTGGAGGTGCCACATGGGATGAGACAGTGTTCTGGGGGCTGCGGTTCAGGTGGACTGGGACTGAGCTCTTCTCCTCTGGTGAGAGACAAAGGAGGTCTTGGCAGATCTGAGCCATGCCCTGGCTGCGTTTGATTGAATCCTTGTGTTGAAACTGGTTCTGGCCACGGTAGACATGATCTGGGCGAGTGTAGACATGATCTGGGCCAGCGTAGACATAATCTGGGCCACGGTAGACATGACCTGGGCCAGCGTGGACATGATCTGGGCCTGCGTAGCCAGGATCTGGGCCAGCCCCGGTAAGGTCTAGCTGTGCACAATGCTGGCCCTGGCGTGAATGACCCTGGGTTTGTTCCGCACATGATTGTTTCACCTTGTTTTGTGCTTGTTTTGGACTGGTCGAAGAGATCTCTGGGCTAGTCGGGGGCCTGTATGGACTGTATTGTGTCCAGTTGCGTTTGCACTGAAAGCCTTCTGGACTGGGAGTGCAGGTGGAGCAGGTCTCGGAGCTGGAAGGACCCTCCAGTAGTATCGCTCCATAGCTGCCCAGCTGTGAGGGATGCAAGTGGGTCAGGAGGCTGGTGGCTTTCCCTTTGCACTTGGACCCTAGCTGGGAGCTGGAGCCAGGCTTGGTGTTTTTGCTAACAATGTATTGGTCCAACAGTGACCCCAGGGGCTGGTTCTGAGGTTGACCGGCAGGTGAAAGCAGGAGGAATGGCTGGATGGGAAGGGAGGTGGGTCTCTGGGCTTTACTGTAGCGAACCACAGGAGGGGCCCATGAACATGCCCCTATGAAAACCAGACAGATATAGATATTTTAGGAAAAAGGGGAAAAAAAACATTGTTTCAGCTCAAATAGGAAATACTTGCTGGTTCTCTTACCCTCATCCTCCTCTATGTAATGGTCTGTTGACACGGCAGGGTAGTGGGACATAGTGCCACTCCCTTGTTTGGGACTGGGGTAATGGCTGTTAATCTTGCCCAGGGAATCTGCCTCCTGGATGGAACAAGGGTCCAGTGAGGTGTGGGAGTGGCTGGAGCTCTGGCAGAAGTCTGTATTTCTCTTACAGTGGGCCATCTCAGAAAAGGAGGAGTCCCAGGTCATAGAGCGAGGGCGGTGCAGTGGGGTTGCTCTCCGCCCCTTGTCCAAGCCTTGTTCCTGCTACCCAGGGCGAAGAACAAGGAGAACATTGGATTGGTTGACACTATAAATATATCAACCACTTTTAAAACCATTCTTAGTATGAAACATCAAACAAACGAGTCAAAAACATTGCCTACATGTTGATCCGTCTGACCAGGCTCTCCCTGGGCCTTACTGAAGAGGAAGTAGTGGCCCTCAGAGGTGACGCTGGTGGTGCTGGACCAGGCTGGGCTGGGTGAGGCTGACTTTGAGGAGAGGTCGCAGGTCACCAGCTTGTAGTATTTCTGGGTGGTTCCTGTGGGCAGCAGCCTGACCTGGCCCTGGAGGCAGGAAGTGATGTCAGACACCTCAGGAGAGGACAGCAGGCCCTGGGTGTCAGGAAGGTAGACGTTACAGTTGGAGTCCAGCGAGTGTGGCGACGAGCCGGGGAAAGAAGACGCCCTGTCGAGAGGAGAGGAGGTTGCTCTGTCCCCCTGAATGGAGCCAGAAACATGGGGCTCCTGGGGCTTCTGAGGGAATGAGTGCAGGTTTAGGAAGACAGAGCCATCTGCTGGCTGGGAGGACTGCACTGCAGGACTGCGGAGGTTTTGCGTGTCGGCAGGGTTGTTGCTCTTGTTATAGATGGCGCTGAAGTTCACTAGAACCCCGTCAGAGCTGTTGCAGGAGGAGTCTGTGACGTTCTCGAGATGGCCGTCAGAGCAAGAATCGGGGAGACACTTTCCTTGGCCATAGCTGAAGCAGTAGCCCTCGTTGCCACACTTGAGCAAGTCGTCTTCGACGTCCTCCGATCTCTGCTGCTCCCCAAAGTCCGTCGGCGAGGTTTCCCCCCGAGGTTCATGGTGCTGCTGACCGGGTGGCTGGTAAGGTTTGGCGGTTCTCCTCCCATCATTCCTCTGGGCCCAGTTCGAGTTGCCATGCAGCTGTAACACAAACGAGTAGTCCTCGTGGTACCTGTGCAGGTTGTCTCCTTCACTGTCCTCCTCCTCATCATCCACGCCGTCACTGTGGAGGAAGGAGTTGTGTGACCGTAATGGGCCTTTAACCTCGGCCTGGTCTTCATGCCTTCGACAGGCAGTCGCATCGGACACCTCCTCTGGCGACGATCCAGAGTCACACCTCCCGCTGCTGACGCTCCCCCCTTCTCCATCGCCGTCCTCCTCGCCTCGGTCCTCCTTAAGGCTCCTGTAGCTGGAGGAGATATGCTGGAGGCTGCTTTGGAAGGGCTCCCTGTGGAGGTTGTCCTGCTCGGGGAGGGAGGCGGCACGGGTCAGGCCCACGGAGCTGGAGCAGGAGCGGCCCGGCCTCTTAGCGGAGCTGCTGCACAAAGCTGCCGTGACAGGAAGCTGCCAGGGGGAGAGCTGCACCAAGGGGAAATGACACGCAATCAGCGTGTCCCCTGATAGGCTGGCTGTCCTGTTCATTGTCTCGGGTCGTTATGACCACAGATCTCCATTATCTGATCTGAGGTTAGCACCTGAGGAGGAAAGCATGTAGTGAGTTATGATAGGAGAACGGATAAACTCATCTGATGCCCTGTGCTAATTCTGGAAGCTATAGTCAGACTCCTGCATCAGCCGCCCCAAGCAATCAACACAGACAGTTGGCCTGAGCTCCATGATTCAGCCAGTCAGCCGTGCCTCCCAGTCCTCCCCTCCCTTCTCCCCACCTAGAAAAGTCAGACATTGTTAATCATAGTCTGTCTGACTGTACTGCAACTTGGTTAGCAATGCTGCAGTCTGAGTCTGACAGAACGACCCGGTGATACACACCATTCAGGTACTGCACCCTGTTCACACAATTACACCAATACATTCTGAGCCCAAATCCGTCAGCTAGTTTTACCTCCCTGTTGTGACAGTTGTGAGCCTCACAGCCTCCCAGGATGATAGAGTCACGGATTAGAGGGAGCCATTTTAGGAGACTTGGAGAGGGTGGCTGACGGTTCTTCCTTCGACAGAGTCGGTTGGGTATGTCAGACCACCGTTCATGGCTGCGTTTGCTGCATTGCCTGTAGCAATGTTTCTCAAATCTCTACTTGGTACCAGCAGATGCCTCACGATTTCATCATAGCCCTAAACACCCTCACCTGAATAAAATGCTAGCTTTGGAATACACGTAATACATGAGATAATTATAGTATCTATTTTATGTTCATTACATTGGCACATGTTTTTCTTTTAAGAGTATGCGGTATTGTGTGTGCAAAAAACCCACATGTACTCAATTATAATTTCCGTCATTAACACAGCAAAACATGGAGAAAGTGAAGGTGCCTAAATACTTGCCGAAGGCAGTGAAGAATGGCTTGGATTCCCCAGAAGAGAAACAATAGTCAAAAGTACAATTTGCTTATGAGAAGTTGTTTATATGTTTGGGCTTTTCCAGGCTACAATTCACACTCACAGGTCCTCTTCTGGGTGTAATCTGAAAATAATCTCAGCAACATCTGCTGCCAGGGACTAGATAAAGACAGGAATGATCCACTAGATCTTTAAAGGTTTATAACAAACAACATGTCAACAAATATTCCCATCATGGCAGCATATATCTATCACATAATAACTGTGGTATCATCTATTATAGACACATTCATAAATACCCTCATGCTTTAATCACTGGAACTAGGTCTGTGTATCTCAGTCTCATTTAATCTGTTTACTCAAGAGAAACACAACAACATCACTTGTCATCAACAAACTGACTGATTTTGGCACAGAGGAACAGTTGAAGATTCTCTAATCACATTGGCATCATATCCGTGAGAACTGAGAATGGTGCACTGACAGTTCATTGGAGCCTCTTATTTATTAAAGAAGACCAGTGAGTTAGAAACCGGGATGCATTCCTGTAGAAAGTGGGCCATGCAGGCTGCAGCATGGTGTTGCAGATGACTAACTACTGCAATGCATATTGATATGTTCCAGACAGCACCCACATCTAGCATCCCTGCAAAGTAAAACATACACAACCAGTGGAGAAAAGACTGACTGTAGCCTGGAAACAGGTATGTTAAAGGAAACTATTAAACTGCTATGCAATTGTAATGGGGACATTTCTGTCAGTTCTACCCATCTTCTACCAATCTTTGGAACGTAGGATCATATAATGTAGTCTAGTAGACCACAAATCTGTTTCTACTGTGTTTGTTAAAATTCACATGCTTAAATAATTAAGGTGCTCAGATTAGAAACACCTGGCCGATATACATCTGGTAGAAACAATTGATGGGAAAAAAGGGAAATTGGCAGGGCCATTTTAGTCATTACAACAAAATATTTAAGGTGGGTTAACAAACAGAGTGGAAGGAAAACCCTTTCAGTTACATGAGTTTGTTAGGTCTTAATATTCTGTAAGTTAAAATGTATCAGAATTACTATCACTTTCAGGATGTCATTCTAATAACACAACAGTGCATCGGTTAAAATGTGACAGTGGGTCCGCATGAGAGATATATCAGTGAGGGATAACAGGAAATATGACAAAAATCTACCAAAACACAGTAAACCAACATCAGGAAATACCACTGTAATTTCCACAGAGGTTTACATTGACTTTAATTAAAAACCAGCGTTAATGTAATAAGAAATGCATTTAAACTGTTCACGAGTGCATAATAGGCATTAGCTAACCTACATTCTGTTCAAAGAAGTCATACGTGAAAACTTACACCTAAGGATAATTCTCTCCTGATTTCGCAAATTAAAGTAACTATGGATGTATTACTATATAAATATATATATGAATATATATATATGTATATGTATATAATTAAATGAAATATATTCAATTTAAAATCTTCTTATTAACAAAACATGGGCCACTCGTATTCTTTTGTATTAAATGACGTCAAACAGAAACATTAAACATACGTACGGTTTGTATTGGTTATAGTTTGAATGCATCGATCGGTAATTTCCTTGTAAATTATTGGGTCGCCAAAGTCCCATCCGCTGCAGGACGGTTCCTTATTTCCAACAGTACACGCGCTGCTCTATCTATTAGTGAAAACAGAGGCAAGACCATTCAGCGATATGTTTGCGTCACAACGTCTCTATCCAATGAACTTCACTCAGTCCTTATAGTTATAAAAAAAATGTCAATGATAATCAATAACAAAAAAATATGAAATATTTATTATGGCAGTTGAATAGAATGACAAATAATTACATAATTCAAATAATATTATGTTTAATGACTAAGAAAAAAAGTATAATGCCCTAGAATAAAAGCCAATCGGGAATACATAGTAAAAACAAGTATTTCTATATACACCACAAATTAATTTATAAAATGTTTTTCCAACCAATTAAAAAAAAGGCAACCAGCATAAATCACTTTAAGGCAGATATACAATATGATTGGCATAACCAAATGCGCTCAATAATTTGATATATCTATCATAAGTAAATGCAACATCCTGAGTTAAGACTATTCCCTAGAATGCCAGTTAAACAATATTCAAAGAATATTTGTAGAACACACTAAGTTCAGTCTTACTAATAACATCCAACTCCAAAACAACTAAATTACATGTTTGAATCTATAACAAAACATTAAAAATCAGCAATGTAAAGTCTTGAAAGTCATACCTCAATCAACATGTTTACCTTGCCCAGTATTATATTTTTGCTGGATCACAAAAAGTTCACAGTTAAAGGGTTCTTGCACATCCATTGTAGAAAAAAGTTTGACATTGAATGCTTTATTCCGGCTTGTAGTTGTCCTTCCAAATCTTTATTCAATAAGAACAATATTACTCATTCTTGCATCAGTAGAAATCAACTCACGTGTTCCCAAGCGTTTCACAGAAACATACAGTAGCTGAATGTTGTTCTTAAGATGTTTGGAGACTCGAATGACCCAATCACCATCATGTATTCTATGGCCTCTGTGGTGGCTCCTCCCCCTCTACAATGGTGCGATACATCTGAGGCTGAGCCGGGGCCAATGGGGAGTCGGTCTGGGAGAAGATGATGGCCCGGCTCCTCGGGGTCCTCCGCAGGAACCTACCAGAGGTCACCAGGTCACCGTAGCCCTGGGCGTGGGAGAAGGCATAGCCCGACCGCCGGGTACTGATGCGGCGGGCTTGGACACGGCGGGGAGCGGCTGGCAGCACAGCTTTCTCCTGTCTCATCTTGTTCCTCACCTAGAGGAGGGGGGAGTTACAGGAAGACAGGAGAGCGAAGAAGGGCTGTATATCGTGGGTAAAGTCCCTAGGAAAAGTCTACACATCTGTTGTACAATCTTTACATTTTGAGGGAAGATTGATATGGATGACGTTGGACTTGTTTCTCCCTACAGAGCCACGCAAAATGTTCCAAATTACACACAGAACCAGGGCGCATTGTGTGCCTGTGTTTCACGAACACATGGTGGAAGCAAGCGTTGACTGCCGTTACAGCCTTTGGAATGATATTCTACCGAATTAACTGTTTGGGCAAAATACGTTGTTGTAACATGAGTTTTGTAAAAACAGCAGTAAATATATAGAATATGCTGTAAAATCAGTCACAGTAATTGATGCCAAAGGTGTTTCTACCAATGAATAACAAATTCAGTCAGGGAATTTTCATAGTTTGTTGCATTTCTTTCATTAATTCTGAACATTTAGGGGTGAAACACGCTAGAAGTATAAATTTGAACGTTATATTTGACCAGCTTTTAGGGCAGACCTGTGGCATTGGTAGTTTCCAGTGAACATCTATTTTCTGACAGTACTCATCTAGGGCCTTTAGTTTTCCAACTTACCTTGTCATTGATTGTGGGCCAGAGAAGGATACGGAGGAAGCGGTATGCCACCACGGGAACCACACAGAGGATGGAGGTGATTAGAATAGTCAGCCACATATTGGGCTGGTTCAGGGAGTTCCTGGCCGCACCTGTCACATGAAGGACCTCATGACAACATGTTTTGAGACAGCAGGGAACGACTGGATCCCTCACACTCAACTCTGGACCCCAAAGCCAGTTTAAAGAGGATAAACAGAAAACGAGCAGATTTCGTGGGGTAAAAGTCGAGTACCCCTGTTCTAGGCCCTCAGAGAAGGAGTAGGAGAAGGATTTTTAATAAAATACAAATGCTAGCCAGTCTACATCACCAAGGTCAAACAGTTCTGCATGAATGAAAGGCCGGATTTCCTTCATAGTTCTAAGACAGACCACAACTAAAGGAAGCATTGCTACTAAAATGTGGTGTAACTAGCTATTGAGGGACTCATGCTAGGGCATTAGGTGTCACATTTACTTTGTTGCTGTATTTTTCAATCTAATAATAGGTTGTGTCTGATAACTGGATGACATTTAATGGAAAAACACGGAACTACTTTGTCAAAGCACCAGATGTATGAACACACGTACACATAGGATGGTCCTACAAGTTGTTCAGAAAGAGGAATATGAAGGATGATGCAGTCGAGTGAGGTAGATGGATTGAATGAACGGATGAATTGGGGAATAGATGGATGGATGCTGGCTGGGGGGTACTACTCACCGATAAAGGAATAGATGGATGGATGCTGGGGGGTACTACTCATCGATAAAGGAATAGATGGATGGATGCTGGGGGGTACTACTCACCGATAAAGGAATAGATGGATGGATGCTGGGGGGTACTACTCACCGATAAAGGGGAATGAGGATGTGAAGATGAGGAACATGCCATTGCTGTACATGGTGAATGTGACAGCAAAGTAGACTGACAGACTGCCCCACAAGAAGAACTGGTTCACCGCTGTCCAATAATAGGTGTCCAGACCCAGCTTTAATAAAGACACACACAGCTGCCTCAGACTCTTTTACTCGTCTGTTCTATTGTACTTTCATTCTTTACATATGGGCATTCCTATGGACATGATTGGACCTCAGGTGGAACTCCACTTAACATCAATTCACGAGACATCAGAGTGTCCCACAAACAAATGAATGTTCTAAACGAATGTACGTCGTCACCTGTATATTGACAGCAACGAGCAGGCAGGTCTGGGCGAGCAGGGCGAACGACTGGTAGTCCACAATGTCTTTTCCATCGTCCCGGACCGTGTCGTACATGGCTGCCCAGGGGATGAAGAAGAGGACGAGGGAGCTGTAGCCGCTGTGCAACACGGTGTAGACGAAGGCCCTCTTACTGAAGTACTGGTCCAGCTGGCCGGGTGCGTAGAGCTGAGGATACTGAAAACTCCAGCGGTCGTTCACGTCCTACACAGGAACACAACACAACAATACGAACGTGTGAAGTACTCACAGGAGATACTTAGTTTGGATGAGAAGTCACGCGACACGCGTTAGTGACGCGTCCGATATGTCCCTATGGTTACCTGGTCGAAGAGACTCAAGCCCAGGACAGGCAGAGCTGTGTACACCAGGTTGTACAGGGTGATGAACCACTCATCATATACCGTCTGTGTAGGAGAGAACGCACAAGGCACTTTCAACTGTTTTGTTATAATTACACTTCATGTCTCCCTTCCAGTCCACACAACATACTCTAGATATTCTAATTCAGAAAACAGTACATCAGATATTTATAAAACATATACACTGTACATACAAATATTTGTAAAGCACACACTGTACACTGTACATAACTAGTTGAGCAGTCCTTACTTGCCCAATATCTCCTAACACTAGTAATTGATCGAAAGTATACATATTTTGCTTGACATGAAGACGAATCTCAGCGGTTCCCCAGTGCCTCCCGTGTGTGCAGTTATATCTCACCTGTGCAGAGAAACCGCAGAAGAAGCCGTACCAGAAGTGAACTAAAGTGAAGGTGAAATTCTTGTAGAAGAAATAGCACAGGAACTTGCACATCCTCAGGTAGGACCAGCGGCCATGGACCAGCAGGAGGCGCTGCAGGTAGCGGAACTGAGCAAAGGAGTAGTCACTGGAAAGCACTGCCTGCATACCTTCCTGACCGGATATACCCACACCTATATGAGCAGCTGGAAGACCATAGAGGAAGTAAGGGAGAGAACAGAACGGGAGTCAGAGAGAGAAGGGTGGAGGGGGAGAGAAAAATGATGGTGAATGAGAGTGAGTTTTATTATGACTGCCTGTAATGTCCTTTTGATATAGTCTGAAAATACAGTGGAAAGGGCCCCACTGGAGATTCAATAGATATCATCTTAGTTATTATTAAAATTGTGCCAAAACATTGGGTTACTTCTGAAATGTTTGTAAATTACATATAGCTATTGTTATTTATTCAATGTGACTAGGAATACGTTCACATTGAACTACCACTGTGTGGCAAACAAAACATTTCCCTCCCTAACCAATAATGCATCCCAGGTTTGTGGTACATGGCCAATAAATCATATCAAAGAGCAGCGTTTTGATTATTTAACCTCTTAGGATAGAAAAGCACATTGTTATTAGATTAAACGTGTTTTTTATGTCACGCTAAACAAACAATTTTTTTTTTTTCTATTCAAGTACCTCAAAAAAGACATCGGTGGAACAACCAACACATATTAGCAGTATAACATATAACACCCAGGTAATTATAGGTCGATATCATAACAGTGCAACAGCAGATCCTGATCTGATTCCGTCCCCCCCCGTCTCCTCATACCCTTGATCATGCTGACGTCGTTGGCCCCGTCGCCGATGGCCAGAGTGATGGCCTGTTTGTACTTCTTCACCAGCTCCACCACCTGGGCCTTCTGAAGCGGCGTCACCCTGCAGCAGATCACTGTCTGACACATACACGCCGTCCGCAACAGCTCCATCTGCATGTCCGTCTCCAGGGCGTAGGCCTTGGGGTGAAACGAGGGACCGGGGATAGAACGTCCATGAAACATTGGCACAGGCAGTGCTGGGGAGTATAACATCTGTCGTTCCCTGCTTCTGAATTTTGTGTCAATAATAACTTGTCCCATGACCAAGCAGCGTTGTTGGTCCTCACCAGACTGTGTCCGTTAATCACCATGGCGTACTCTCCATTCACCGGCTCATCTTCCATCGTCTCCTTCTTCAGGAGACAGAAGAGGCCATTCCTACTCTTCCTGACAGTAGGCTCTTCTGGCCCGTCTGGTCTCATCTTCCTCCTGGCGTTCCTGGTTAGGGAGAGAGGAAGAATGTTTTAAATATGTAATATTATATAATGCATGATACCTCTGTCAGCAGTCAATTGGTATATACTATTCTTGTCAGTAGTCAGTCAGTTTATAATATTCCTGTCAGTAGTCAGTCAGTATATATAATATTCCTGTCAGCTGTCCGTCGTTAGACTCACTGAAGCTCCACTTTGACTTCCTCTGCGGTGTTCCCCGCCACAATGAACACCTCGGTCATTTCCTCTCTCAACATGTTGCAGGAGTAGCCAATGTTCTCAGCCGTTTCTGTTCCGACAGACAGACAGAAAGTCTTAGGAGACCATGAAGCATGTGTTCAAGAATTGATAGCCCTGTGTATTCTCTGGAAGACATCTTACCTTGCTTGTCTCCAGTCAGCACCCAGATCTTTATGTCGGCTTTGGAGAGCTGCTCGATGGTCTGTGGCACCCCATCCTGTAGCTTATCCTCCACTGCAGTTGCTCCTAACAGCTTCACACATTCCCATGCAGAACAGTGACTTATTACGGTGCTAGCGGATCTGCTAGGGTCTCTGGTTGAGCTTGTAAGACATTGAAATAGCACACAGTGTGTGTCTGTGGAACTCACCAACAGGTCCTTCTCTATCTCCTCATAGAGAACATCCAGTTTCTCCTCCCGCTGGTCCATGGCAGTACTGGCCTCATGGTGGCGCTGTTTCCACTCCTCCATGTATTTCACATCTATGTCCTTGGAGGCCAGGGCCAGTGTACGTAAACCATCCCCAGCATACTCCTGCCAGCGCAACAGTTACCCACAGACATACGCTTAACCTTTTGGTATAGTCAAACTCTTCTAACAACCGTCACACACACAAACATTATTCCTACTCCAAATCCAATTTTCCCTAAATCCGAACTCTAAAACCAATCCTGTAACCCTTTAACCCTAACTACAAATACTTAACTTTAACCCTAATGCCTAAACCTGATTGTAACCCTAATCCCTTTACTGTTTTGCTGTAAGGTTATTAAAATGTACACACACAGGCCGGAGACTCACATTGAGGTGCTGGGTGGTGTCCTTCATTAATTTTTTGGAGGAGGGGCATAGTCTCTCAAAGATAATGGTGTCAGCTCCCTTACAGTACAGAGTCAGCCTGCCGTCTGGACTGCGCACTGAGGGGCCACACAAGATATTAGCAACTCAAGGTAACAGTGAAGCCATTATCCAAATGTCGCAGCTCAAATCACTCCGCAGAGGTGACGGAACATTTCCACATGATTACGAAATGTGCAACGGTTGTGTTGGTTACCGATGACAGACATCCTCTTGCGAACGTTGTTGAAGTCCAGAACGGCCAGTAGCTCATAGGTGACCAGGTTTCCCATCTCCACCACTGTGATGCTCTCCGGTGTACGTGAGCGGAACACAAAGCCAAAGTTCCTGGCTGCCGTGACCAGAGCGCCCTCATCTGGGGACTGGGCCTGGTAGTACAGCTCGCCTGGAACATCACAATAATAGGCCTGGTTTATTTCCCGCCCCGTCTGTACTGTGGAATACGCAGCAGTTGTGCACCTCAAGCCTCCAAAGTCAGCGACAACGGAAAGGTGTACGTCTGCCTGGAAACGCCCACTCACCCTCTTTCTTCTCCTCGGGCATGACAGTGTGGCACAGCGCCAAGAGGCGGAAGAAGTCTTGTGCCTTCGGGTCGCCCCTTCTCACCATCTCCACCAGACTGTGGTCATGGAACCAAAACTTGGGGTCGGCCAGGTTGTTCCAAGAGAAGTCCACCCTCTCTGTTTTCTACAGAGGTAAGAGAGGGAGATAAATGAGGTTAAGGAATGTAAGAGCCACTGAATGTAATGACCTGATGTCAAAGAAAGGGCTTTGAGATTTTCTTTCAAACATTGCTTCCATAAACGCAACCAGTTCCCATCCTACCTCATTAATCTCTAGTCTTTGTCCGGCAAAGTCCAACAACTCCCCTAAACAACAAAAACATATTTCTTTCAGTTACATAAAAGGCACCTGTGCGCATTAAAATGTCAACGATGCACAGTATGTGTGTGTAAACTAGCGTTAAGCTCTCAAATATGTGTTCCAGATCTCGGCCTAACCATAGGACTTCCCGTTGATGGAGCACTTGTTGAAGGTCATGATGTTTTGTGTTAGTGTTCCGGTTTTGTCAGAGAAGATGTACTTGATCTGGCCCAGCTCCTCATTCAAAGTAGTGGTCCTGGCCTGGGCAGGTGTGTCACTCTTGGGATAGTACATCTTCCTGTCCCAGTCTATATAAAAACTGTTTCCTAGGCGAATGATCTCCACACTTTCATCCACAATGAGAGAGAAAAGAAAGCGTGAAATAGAACATAGCTTTTAATTAAACTCACAGCAAGAGTACATTTGGTCACCAAAGACAAATAATAGATAATATATTAGATATTATATGTGATAGCAGTTAAAAGATGAAGTAATAAAACAGGTTTTTCTAAATCAGTGAGTGTGACGGGAAGTTGGATGTCTCTCTGACCTGACATAGAGGGATATAGGCACTACAGTGTTGAGGATGATGACGTAGGACCAGAATGTGAGGAAGGCTGAGAAGGGAGGGTTAACCCCTTCTGACTTGGGCAGGAAGGCAGCGAATTGAGCACCCTCCTGATATTCCCAGATCCCGTTTCCAATGGCCAGGATTAAACACATAACCGCAAGGAAACCAAAGATCTGGAATACAAAACAACACTCAAGACGTGTGTTTGAACTCTACAAGATTTTTAGATGGTCCCAAATAGGAAAACATAAATACATATTTGGTGTTGATGTTAGAATTGCGGGTACATCTAGGTTTAGGCATTATAGGTTAGATTTATCCAATAGGACGTGGTTAAGTTTAGGCATAAAGGATTATGTAATAGGGAATCAGAATTTCTGGTTATCTGGTCCCCACAAGGATAGTGTTGTGTGTGTGTGTGCATGTATACTGTATCGCAATATGAAATTTGTATTTTTATAGGACATTCATGAATACTGTACTTAAGAATGATATTCATGCTCACACTCAGCACCAGGACATTCATGAGGCGGTCAATACTGGTTCTTTTAAATGTGGTTTTACCACAGTTTTGCATCAGCTTGGTGTCTGGACCTAGAAAAATCATTAGCAGTATTGTAACAACTGAAATGAGGCAAGAGTAAACATGTTGTCCCACACAAATGAGGCGGTGCCTCCCTTCAGCCAACTGAGACATCAATTGTGACTAATTAATTTCAGTTAATTACTATGGCTTCTGCCTTGGGGAAATTATTGTCATTATTCACATGGTGTATCTCTCTGGCAAGACTCATCCTCCCATGTTCGGTTAAAATCATGCCAGTGGTCTAGTTTCCCAACAAATAAATTAGTCCCCCCTAGTTTCCAATATGGGAGACAATGAAAGCCTGGACCATGAATGACACCTCGATCTTGCAGGGAACTGTGATGCTGTGGAATGACAGGGCTCACCTCCAAAGAGGACCAGGCCAAAGCACCACTGAGTGTTCCTGAGCGTGCATCCTCTCAGAAGGATCTTTTCGTTATCCAGGGAGTAAGTCGCTCCATTCAGACTCAAGCAGCCGGTGAATTTATCCAAGCGATTATTTGGTGGCTCACAACACACGTGGCCTAAATTGAGACAGTGGGGTTCAGGGAATGGATAACAGACTGACCAAGAGTATCTTGATTCAAGTAAATGTCAACGTTGGAGTGCTGACAATGCATCCATTTTATTTCCAGTCTCACCATCGAAGCCAGCCAGTTTTTCTATGCAATCCTCCAGCTCCCCTGTCACAGTTAGACCTTGCTTCACCTTCAGGTTTGTTTCACTAGAGCATGGAAATAGCAGCATAGCAGACAGGGAGAGATCTTAAAAAAATGCAGAATAATATGTAGTGTGTCCACACACACACACATCAAACGCAGATGCAGGCAAATCAGAGACACACCCATCTAACTCGGCTGTTTCTATGTAGACCAGGTTGAGGGGCTCACTGCTGGACAGCAACAGAAGGTCAGCCTGGAGTCAAGGCGAGAGAGATAAAGCGACCGAACGCAAAAATTCAGAACTGAAATATCCTGTACATCAATAAGCTGAGCTGCATTGGCTGATTGTATTTCTGTTGAACATCTGACATTTGACCTCATCACCTATTGTCGCCTGCAGCCATCATCATCAACCTCCTCGTCCTTACCGTGACAAACTGATTGTTCTGTAGCTTGATGATGTCCCCCACTTGAACATTCATCCACTTTTCACTCCTCAGTCTGAAAAGAGCAGACATCGTTATCGGTTTCTGAACCTGTGCTGAACAAGCCTGCAGTGACCTCTGGTGTTAATATTACACAGACTAACAAATCCAGACCATCTGGCGCCTTCAAAGCAAACACGCAGAATATGAAAACATGGCTAATCTTTAACCCAAGCCCTTCCCCGGCACTTTGAATTACAACCCAGACTTAAGGAGACTCACTCTCCATCGATGAGGACGTCCACCTTCCGATTGTTCACTTGCCTGTCACATCTGTGCCTGTTCTGCACAGTGGAAAAGGACAACATTTACGTAAAACCGCGAGAACACTCAGGTCTACACTGGCCATGTCCTGCATGCAGTCCTGACACTAGGGTTAGAAGGTATTGGGCTCACTATGTCGTCACTGCCGTCCTTGGCCATGGTCATGGCCAGAACCAGTACCAGGGGAACCACAGTGGTGAACCAGGACAGGGACGAGATATCTGGGATGAGCTGAGGAGAGATACAATGTGATCAGAAGTGGAAAACATCTTTGTCCCTCCATGGTAATACTATATAGCACTGGCCTCATGCTGTTGTTCTACACTCTGCGTATGTCTACAAACCGCAGGCCACTAAGCAACGTTCAGAAGATAAGCCTGGGTGTGGCTGCATTATATTGCTGTGTAACGGTTACCTGGAGACAGAGGAGGAAGAGGAAGTACGCGTTGGCAAGTCTCTGGAACTGCTCAAACAGATTGAGGGGTAGGAAGGTGAAAATATTGTACTTGGAGGTTTCGATCGCATTGTTCTGTGTTGGGAGCAAGAGGAGAACATGTTACTGTGACAACCACACATGAAGAAACATATAGCATTTTGAATGTCCCAACATAATGTAAACATACTGAACCCAAATACTCACGGCATATTTATGAGACAAGTTGTATTCTCGGTCATTTGCTCGTATGTTTCTTTCCTCCTCTGTAGGGGGAAAAACAAGGAAAAATCTAAACATCACATATGACAAAGCATCTCAGCATTTCCACAAATAAACTTTGGCGCTTTAGCATTTTAATTCAGGGATTGGACAGTTGGAGGGTTCTTCAGGGATTGGACAGGTGTAGTGTTGTTCAAGGCTTGGACAGGTGTAGTGTTATTCAGGGATTGTACGGATGTTGTGTTCTTTAGGGATTGGACAGGTGTAATGTTCTTCAGGGCTTGGACAGGTGTAGTGTTCTTCAGGGCTTGGACAGGTGTAGTGTTCTTCAGGGCTTAGATAGGTGTTGTGCTCTTCAGGGCTTGGATAGGTGTTGTGTTCTTCAGGGCCTGCATCGGTGTAGTGTTTTTTAAGGCTTGCATAGGTGTAGTGTTTTTTAAGGCTTGCATCGGTGTAGTGTTTTTTAAGGCTTGCATCGGTGTAGTGTTTTTTAAGGCTTAGATAGGTGTAGTGTTCCTCAGGGCTTAGATAGGTGTAGTGTTCCTCAGGGCTTAGATAGGTGTAGTGTTCCTCAGGGCTTAGATAGGTGTAGTGTTCCTCAGGGCTTAGATAGGTGTAGTGTTCCTCAGGGCTTAGATAGGTGTAGTGTTCTTCAGGGCTTAGACAGATTCAACAGTGCCAGAATAAACTGGTGGAATAAGATGTCAACTCACCTTTTACTTCCTCCCCCCCACACTCCAGACCTAACTGTGATAGTAGAGAGCCCATGTTCAGCTCAGTAGTCCCATATTACACCTGTGAGAAAACAGATTGGGTTGAGTAAGGAATGATAGCGAGTTAAGATGAAGAGACGCTCATTTATTTAAACTGACCCTGACATCTCCATCCCAGTCACGCCTCCAAGATCCAAAACAGAAGACAACACTGGTTTCTTTTTAAACAAATTATCTTACACTTCCCAGTGTATTTGAAAGAACAACTCACTTCACATGAGTCATACTGGTCCTTTTGCCAATAGCAACAATGACAAGGGCAGATATGAGCATGGAGTATGACCTCTCAGATATTAAAGGACTAACTGACTGGAAGAGATGACAGTTAGAAATCTGGTAAGTGATTGAGTGCAAGAGCTCAACATGCTATAGATAGTAATGGGACAGCACTACAGTAATGTTGTTGGATCAAATCTGATGAAAGCATATTTACAAACTACCCCCAGTTCTGGCTGTCTGCTTTTTTTTCTAAACATGCTGACATGCATCAGACATTTTAAGATTGAACTTATTGAGTTAAGCCTATACTTTTACACTACAATACAAGTTCACTATGTTTGCAATAGCAAACTTCAGCATTCCATTAAACGTTATAGACACCCAGGCCCCCAGTACAACAAGAAAAAACGAAAATATTATTTAATTTGGAGATCCTAGTCAGTAGATCCAAACTTCCTGTCACTAACCAACAATAGCTGTCACAACAGTAAGTGGTTATAACTGCTCTAGCTTTAAATAAAATGACCTTTAAATTGCTGTGCTTGTTAGACCTACTTGCCTATTTACATGGTTGTCCCTGCAATATTACTGCAATGTGATTGCTTTCAATTGAGGAAATATTCTACTTAATGTGTAAAAGGGGCTTATGACGTTATACTTATTTAGCTAGTTATTGGCTTCTAAACTAGGGGATCCTTTTTTGGGGAAGTTGAAATCAGAAAGGAGCGCAGCGAGAGGTAAATGCATAAAAATAAATTAGCAGTGCACGGTGCAAGGTAAGCGCATTGACATTGCCAGTTCAGTTGCTAGCCTAGGCGTAGTCATTTTGTTTTCCTAAAATCATGGATAAACTGCATGGCACAGGAGAAGTCCCAAAGAATACATTGCTATTTGAATTATTAGACTATCAGGGTTGTGCGGGAAGGAGCCAAAGGCAGACACGGATCAGGTAAGTGCAATCATTTATTACACTTAAAAAGCTTGTAGTGATGGACAGGCGCAGGTTGGCAACGAGGCTGATGGTAAGGTATCGGACATTGTGCAGGTGCATGGTCGTTGGGCAGGCGAAGGTTGGCAACGGGGCTGAGGGCAAGGTATAGGACGGGACTCAAAAACAAGTAACTGGGAAGGGGCTTGAAAACAAGGAACATGGAACGCTGGAAACGCTTTACAAGACTGGACGAGCTGGCACTGCCAGCTGGGGAAACACAGAGGGTAATGGGATATAGACAACTCCTGGTGGGAGGTGGAGACAAGACAACAGGTGAAACACATCAGGGCGTGACAGTGACATCTACTTGAACATACAAGTCTTCAGGGAGCAGGTAGGCTAACCACATTGCTAATGCTAACCACTGAAGTACAGAAGCTTGTCCGGTTATTATGTGTATGTCCCTTTTAAATCTATTGACGCAATTTGTTAAATTTCTATTCATATCTCCGGAAATGTTAAAGATAGAAGCCAACCAAAATCGTAATTACCACACTCTGTCTTTGGACTGTATAATAGTTGTTTTTAGGCAATGCAACAAGACTTGGGCATCTCAGGAGATATTATCCTGCAAATTTTTAAATGAATAAATGAATGAGTTAATTTATGATCCAGCAATAGAATTCTGCGAGGGGCAAAGAGGGAACTGCCAGGCATTCTACAGATCTGACAGGCAGGCTACAGGACAGGTCACTCCAACCCGACGACTCTTCTCTGTCGCAAAATATCTTCACCCATGAATATCACTGTGCTCCACAGGTTTGTATTACTGATGTTCCCCAGGGCTTGAATGTAGACCCTCCCCTCTTCTTTCTGTAAACAAAGTCACTTAGCTAGATCACATCCTCACGATGTAAATGACTCTCAACGATATTTCTCCCTCCCTACTTCTTAAACCTCCACTTGGTGTTGGTTCACCACCACAAGCGCAACTTTAATAAAACACAACCGCTCTTAAATGCCACGGGGGAAGGCCTGTCCACTCCAAGACCTCTCCATCATGACTAAAAACTCTACAGTGTTGCCCTCCCAGTATGAGAAATACCTCAGCGGATCCCGGGGCCACACAGCTAGAATGTAATCCTCTCCTGCAGGTAGCAGCGCAGTTACAAATCCATCCACACATCTAACTGCTGGACTGTTGCAAGTGACGGTTGGTTTGGCTGCCTGCTTATGCCACAAAACCCAGAACTACACAAAGTTGGATTTCAACTTTCCAAAGTTATCCCATGTCTCCTTGCACCTCCGCACACTGATTTTGGGTTAAACAGTTAAAGCTAGCATCCCTCCCCTCGCTGATCTAACATCACGCCCCCACCTGGGTTCCTCTTTCTGCCCCCTCTGGTCTCCTGGCTAGAGGAGCACCTTGTTGATCCCAGAGAAAACTTTTTTTTTTTTGTCACTGATTTTTTGGAACCAGCGTTCCTTTGAAGCTTTACTTTGAACCCTTCCATCTCCTGAGAATTTCTGAAACGTGTCCGTATATTTCGTGATATCCATCTAAAGAATGCACTTTGGTTGAGAGGATCTGCTAAATGACCAAAATGTACTATTTAACTAATGTGCGGGTAAGAAAGTGTAAAACACCTGTCATCATTGTAAAACAAAGTAACAGTGTCTCTATAGTATCGGTAGAAATGACAGACCTTATCAGTTTTACATTATTCATGGAAGTGACAATTATTAACTCAACTCCCTCCATAAACATAGTATCCCTATGCAAATAGTTCCTGCCTGATGTCAGAATGAACATACAATAAGAGATTCTTGTGTGAAGCAACAACAGGTTGACTAGCTGTACCAGAGCAAGTATTCAAAAGGTGTTTCAACTTACAAAATGTATCCTGGAATAGGCCAAAATAAAGAAAGAACTATTTCATTTCCTTAAAATGAACCATAATTAGAGAACATGTCAGGCCATTTACATTAAGACAAACATTTACAAATATTGAATATGGACCAATTTTAATAGTTACCATGCCGGTTTATTAAATCAAAAGTGAAACTTTAATGAAATCTCAACTACATTAACATGCTATGGTTTTATTAATGGGTATATTTTCGTTTGTAGTTGTAGAGCCACTCCTTAACAACCTTTTGCACTTGAGGCACAAATACAATGTTGATAATCCAAAGGGAATTATTCCAGGTGAGATAACGTGAACATTAGACCTGGGATTCCTTTAGTATGTTCGCCTGCCAGGAGTCACAAAAACTCCACTTGAGTTCTTATCTGTCTTATTGCTTTCGTAGTTCCTTCGTTATTGGCACAATCATCTCAAAAACCTCAGAAACAGCCCACATCTTCAGCTGGATCAGACACCATTAGTAGTGGACAAACAATGTTTGAAGCAAATGTGTTTATATTACTTTGTTGTCAGCTTTGAAAGATCAAATGATGCATATGGTGTGTAATGTTTATGGATTGATTTTGGATTGGGCCCCCCACTACAGTCAAAGAAATCAACAGTTACAGCCACAACTTCCTCTATGATGTGATCTCACCTTCTCATGCTAACCAAAACACAAACAATCTAACCTGTTGGGTTACTGAATGTCTTCCAATGTACAACATGCTTTCATTTTAGTTTTAAGTTAAGCATTTTTACTTCCTGCACCGCAACGACACACCTGGATAACCGTATACCAAGTGGCTTACTGTGTGTTCAAGGTCATTCAAATAACGGACGTCAACAGACCAATTTGCATCCGCTTTCTGTCATTAGCCAAATACTAAATCTCTGAAGTCTCTGAACTTGAAAAGAGGCTCCCTCCACCCCTCGGACAGACACTGGGTATGTGTTAACTTGAACATAATCAGTGTCAGTGGGCAGGAGCTAATTCTTCTGATTACATACCTCAGTAAGCAGAAGAAAATGCCGGCAGGAACCCCCACAGACAGAAACACAGACAGGAAACCCCCGGAACGGGTGGGAGAAGGTAGGCCTTCCACAACTCGAACAACGCTCGATTCCCTCTCTCAATGGACACTTCCTTTCAAAGAGACTTCCAGGAGAGAGAACGTCACTTCAGTCTGGTCAAACACGGAAACACAGTGAAACGTAGACCCAGGGAGAGGGGCTCCTGTCAGACTCCTTGGTGGAAGACAGGAGCAGAGCAGGTGGAGTCCCAGGGTTTGAGAGGTTGGGGGAGGCACAGGCTCAGGCAACAGCAGGAAGCAGAACGAGATCCCCTCAGTGTAACGGCGAAGGGCTTGAGCAAACACTGCAGGCAGCGATCTTTGGACCTGGACGGTGCGACACATTGCAGGGCCAAAGCAGAGAGGTAGTAAAATGATGCGGTAGGTCGCTGACTCCAACCAATCAGAACAAACAGTGGAGCAATGAACTAGGAGATCAGAGGACAGCAGGTGTGTCACAGCCTGAGGTGTGGACACATGCGCAGACACACAGACGGTCCACTTCCTACATGCACACTTCCATCAAACAGGCAATACAGAAAGTGCTATATTTAACAAGCTTCATGACGATCTACACATGTCAGACAATGACGGTGTACTTATATGATATAATGGAACATGTTACACCAAAAATGAGTCATAAATGCATCAATAGTTTCTCCATACGTGGGGTCTTGGGAATCAAACCCACCATCCTAGCAGTGCAAGAGCCACGTGCCACCAGTTGAACTTCAGTGATCTCGAAGCTGCGATGATTGATAAGAATGTGGGGGCACAACTACCACAGGAGACATCTAGTACGCAGACTTGAGTACAAAGGGTCCTTCTGTAGTCCTGCAGACTGTTTCATGAACCAATGGTATAACAAGCAGTCACACGGGGAAACAGATGCACAACCACGAACCAAGGAATGTCGGAAAGACACCGCCACTCTTGCAGAGGGTATGCATGAACCTTAGAGGATCTCTTTTTTTCTCTTTGTTGTCTGCCGTCTTGAATTAGGTAAGGTGTTAACAAGACTATGTAGAAGAGATTATTAAAAGTTCTAATGCTGTGACCATATCAGCAAGTGACCATTTTGTTCATAACTCAGAAAAATAGGCCAAAATCACATTCTGTACGTATCACAACGGCATAGCTCTGTAGTCAGAGACTGGGAGCAGAACTGCCCTGCCCGCAGTCCAGACCTGTCATTCATTGAAAATATTTGGTGCATTATGAAACGACATTTAGCATAGGAGACCCAGAACTGTTGTGCAGCTGCAATCCTATATCAAGCAAGAAATGGGTCAGCGTTCCAGTTTCAAAACTACAACAATTGGTCTCCTCAGTTCCCAAATGCTTATAGTTTTGTTAAAAGAGGATCCCTTTTTAAATGTTTTGCTGGCATCAAATTCTAAATTAGCATGTATTTTTCCAAAAACAATAACATGTCTTTGTACTATTTACAATTACATATTGGGATACATGATTTGCATATCATTGCGTTCTATATTTATTTGAATTTTAAGCAACCTCTTTGGAAACAGGGCTGTAAATATTGAGACACAATCATGATATCTTGGTAATAAAAACACTGAAAAACAAGTCAGACACAACAGGAGATATTTCTTAAATACTTTATACAAAATTAATAAATTGGAATGTACACATTTTAATAATCAATACAATATTTTTTCCTCCAGTGGCAATAATACAAATAAAATGTCCTAAAATTCCAGTTACTCTTACATACAACACTTGCTAACTAGTGTAGTGACTTCATAGTGCAAGGGTTCACAAGATATAAAAAGAATGACATGATGTTGCACAGCTAGGCACAAGGAACATATGTTAGTGAGTGGCAGTGCCCCTGAATAAGTCAAAGATGTCATTATGTGTTCACATTGGTACTGTGGAATATGTAGAACGGCTGCTGTGGGAGATGTCTGAGTGGTTTCATCTGAGTGAACACCAAGCTGACTGTGCGAAACACAGTGGCGATATGCAGCCTTCCTGACAATACCACTTTCTGTACACAACTGACATGAACAAATCAAGTCTCCAAACAGATCTTAACGGAAAATAAATAATAAAAAGTAAAAATATAAATAAAGAAAACTGGGAACTACAAAAACAAATATTAAAACATAAACTCAGGTTTGAAGACAAAAAAAAAGTAACAGCATTGACAACAATAATTGATTTTGGGCAAATAGACCAATCAAGAGGTAAAACAGGTATATGACATTTTCTATCACCACCGAAGTAAGGCCACGAAAAGATAAATGGAAATATAGCTGGAAATTATTGCAAACCTGGGGCTTGGATTGCCTTTCCCTTTATGAAAGACGTAAACTTACTCTAGTCCCAAAAGATCCACCTGTTTGTATCTGCTTGGAAACCACATACATGTAAGAAGTAATTCAAAACCATCACAGTGCAAACAATACTCATGCTATCTAGCAGCCCTCTTTGTTTACAATCGTAAAACCTACACTACATTTGGAATAAATACATAAACACTATGTTATTTCGAGTTGGCTTCATTAGACAAATGTTATCTTCACTAGGCTTGTAAACCCGAAGGCCCTCCACTGTTGAACTTCTTGAAGTACTCAGCAACAGTCCAGATGTATACGTTTTCACAACTCTAGCCTTAATGGGAAGTTTTCTCTAAACGGAAGGCATTGCTTGGGCTAAACATGTCGATGACAATTTAGACTATAACACATTACACGGACACTAATTTGAAGATCGTTGTTAACACTGAATCAGAAAGGAGCCCAATGCTTGGTGGGGCACACTGAACCATTACAGTACCCCACATCAGCAAATACAGGGCAGAAGGGAAAACGCATTTTCAGAATCACCTCACGGAACCATTTTCAATACAAAAACCTAGCACATCCCTACAGGAGAAAAAGAGTTGATTTTACATCACATTTAGGAGTTCAAGAGCTGGTTACCTGACAAGTGCTACAACTCAATACAGTAGAACGTAAGTGAATCTACCTTGACTAATGCACCAACAATAACAGTGACATCCCTCGTTTGGATCCTAATAGTGGAATCCACTGTTGACATGGAACCTGAAGAACACTCAAAGTGAGATTGAAGAAGATAAACAGCTTTCCATTACAGTTAGATTTTGTGTAAAAACTTGACACATTCACAGCTTCCGAAGAGTAAGGCATGAAATGTATGGCCACGGACACACAGGCTGAGACAACGCTCATGTAATTCAAAACAGTGACAGAACGGCAAACCCACAAGGTAGACAGTGCTGGGGGGGGGGGGGCTATGGATGTGAAGCTCATGGTCAGTGAGGGACTTTAAGGGCAAAACAGTGTGTATGAACCAGTGTTCACCAAACCACCGGTAGCAGTCAGATAAAATGAGTCTGAAGCAGTAGGTGCGCGGTTGTTCCCAGCTGACGCGCTTCCCAAAGTGACATCAGCCTTTGGCCACCGCCTTCCTCCTGTGACATCATAGTTCCCTCGTCGCTGGTCTTCCAGTCCCCTTAAGCCGCCGCCCCTTCCCAGCAGGGCCTCACCTGCCCTCCTCCGCGGAGCGCACCTCCGACTTGAGCTTGACGAACTCCCTGGCGACCTCGTCGTTGGAGCGCTGGGAGAGGATCCGCATGGCGGTGAGGCCCGTCTCGTCCATGGCGACCCGCTGGCCCAGGGGGCACCAGCACGCCACGCTGCCCTTCTCCGCCACGTCCCTCAGCTGCATCACGGCCGTGCCCACCACGCGGTCGGCGCGGCCGAAGCAGTAGTCCTTCACGCACATCTGGAGCTCGTAGCACTCAAAGCCGTCCTCGTTGCCCAGCATGCTGAAGGGAAGCAAAGAGGGAAAGATCTTAATGTGAACAAGGAAACGGGGCCTTTCGAGGGGCTGGTGTTGGAATGCTGGACCGGCGCCAGGTTCCAGGCACTCACAAGTGGAAGGTCTCGTTGAACTTGGGCGCCCAGCTGTTGTTCTTAGACTTGGTTTGGAACTTGCGTTTCTTATCGCTGAGGTGCGGCCCGATCACGGAGACCTCCACAAAGGGCCTGAACATCCCAGAGGTCTGCCACTTCAGGTCATTGGCTCCCACCACTGAAAAGAGGGAGGAAGGCGGATCGTTGGGCTCAGGAGAGACAAGCTCGATCGGAGGCCTTGCACCGCTGCCCAATGCCAATACATACCTTTGACGGTGACCTTGTGCTCTCCAGTGCCTGGGTGGGTGAAGAGGTCTACCTGGATGGATATCTCCCCCACAGCCTTGTCCACGCCAGAGCCTGGCGTAGCATACACACAAGACACAAAGATTTAATGGTGGTCAGGGACTGGTAGGAGTAGTATCCTTGAGGGAGGAGGAGGAAGGGGAAAGGGCTTGGGCGGGGTCCAGCAACCAGGAGGAGGAGCACTCAGGGTTGGCGTTCAGGGAAAACAAAGAGAACGTTGCGGGGAGGGGGGTGGGGGGTTGAGGGTGTTGGCACATGCTATCCATTCCTGGCACAACCTACCCCTGGAGGGCTGGATTCTTTCATTGGGAGTTACCCTAATACCCTTCCCATTGTGCACTGGTGAGGAGGCAGCAGAGGAGAGGACAAGAGAGGAGACAAACAGCAAATGATGCGTCAAATGGCAACATGTCGTTACGGCAACTACAGTCTGCACACACAGACCAGGCACATCCAGATAAAGTCTCATTACAGGAGAAAGTCACATACTGATCAAATCTTATTACATGGGGGAAACTTGTTACAGGAGAAAGTCCCATCCAGATCAAATGTAATTACGTGGAATAAACTCATCTCAGGAGAAAGTCACATCTAGATCAAGTAAGAGCAACTCATTGCAGGAAAAAGAGGCACTTCAGTGTGTTACCTTGTGCATGTTGTGTTGTGACAAAGGTCTTGATGAGTGTGTCTGTGGTCTGTGTGTAGAGGGATAGAGCGTGGCGTAGAGACGACAACTCCGGACTCTTCTCAAGGAACGCCTTTTTCAGACCGTTCCCTCCAGCATGGAAATATTGCTGCAGAGTAGACAAAGACAGTACTTTACCGCAAAATAACGAGAGAATGATTACAAATGGTAGATGGACTGATCAATAATAATTAAATAATCACTATGTGAATTTACACTGGCATATTCGAGACATAACACGCATGATTGTATTAGTTAATCGCGAGATAACTGAGTGATATGCACGCACACTGCACAGAATCCTGATACACTTCGAACAGAATTGTTTTCACACTTACAAAACTCCAGGGGGCTCAGCTGAAAATGTGGCACACACATTACGCAGTTTACAGAACACATAATCGAGTGTCTCGAGTCTTAGATGTCTCGGAAAATGTAGCGTAATGTAAACAAGTGCATGAGAGTGAAAGAAAGATGGAAGTTGGAGGATTGTTTCCCTACTGTGTAAAACATTAGGACTGTATTCAAAGACTCAAGAGCAAAGTCTCCTCTGCATCAAAGTAGTCATTTCAATGAATGCATGTTTGTCTATAAACTCCAAAAGGACCCACCTTGATAGTGTCCAGTGCTATATCCATGACAGCACACTGTTTTGGTGTCAGGCTTTTTGCCTCTCCCGCCATGTGGTCCTTGAGCTTGGAGAGCTGCCCCAGTTCTTTGGCCGCAGACAAGATCTGAGCTCCCTGCATAGAGGAATACACAAACATTAAGGAGTTGGTTTGCAACAGAGCACAGCATAATTGTTAGGGCCAATACCTTAGGCCTTTTCTCATTAAATCAGAGAGTTAAAGGTGCCGTCTTTTACAAAACAATTCAGTTTACGTGACGTTTAGGATTTCATGACATTTCAGTTCCCATGACGTTAGGTTTGTCATGTCCGGTCAGTTAAGCCAAAGGATGGCTGTGGCCTGGAGAGACGTCTGCGCAGCAACTTGACCAGCTTCTAATTGTTGTCCACTGCCAACATGAATAGTGTACGTGAAATTATTTTGATAACACTTTAATCTGTAGATGCTATAAAAAGAAACCTACTATCCTTGAACATTTCCCAAACCATTACCCTTATTCTGAACATAACGCTAAACCAAACATAAGCAAGCTTTTTTTGTGACAGTTAATAGTATGAACATCTGTGGACCATCTTGACATTTTAATCCGGACTATCCAAATTAAGTGTAAGCAACCAGCAATTCTAATCCAAATATTAACCATTCATTTTATATGCCAATTTCTTTCTCTGTCTCAATCAATTTCGATAATTAGGAAAGAAAAACTGTTTGCCAATTCTAATGTTTATTAGGTGAGCAGTTCCAACAGCAAGAATTAACAGGTCTATCTGCCTCAGCAAATAACAACATTTGTGTCATGGGTTTGGTGATAACCATATTTCATATTAGCATTTTTTTAATAATTTGCTCTCAAGCATTGCCTGAGCATTGATTAGGGAGACCAGTCAGCCTTCCATGATTTTCTGCAGCAGTCGCCTCAGCAGATGTAGTATTACTATGCTTGATTATGCAATTATTTCCCCAAATGTTTCATTATTCCAGTGGATAATGTTTTTGTCCAACTAAACCGTCACAGTTACTGCCTTGCTTTCCGACATGTCAGAATGACATTTCCTGACCTTCCCCAGCAGAGCCAACTGGGCTTCAGTCTCTGTACTAAACTCCCAAGCTTTCGCTGAGCAAGTTTGATCCGCCGTGTATTGTTGGATACCATGTCCATCTTTTGGCTCAATAATTCTCCGATACATTTCAGGAAGTATGTTTCTTTGAAAAGGTCATGGTTGTGAGGAAGCTTACAAAGGTGTCGTTTCCTGGGGGAAGGACAATGGTTTTCTCCAGGCTGCTCATCACAATCCTCCACAGTTCCTTCAGAACACGCTTCAGAACGGTCTTCTCACATGCGGTTGCGAACAGCGTCAACCTGAAAGAACACGTTCAGGGAGAGACAAAACACGCAGCATCTGTTAAACCCCAACTGAAAAGGACAGCATGTTATGCTTCATGACATTTACATACGAACACTAACTTTTCATGTCAGAGATCCACAGAAGTCCACAAAATGGACGCCACCAAAATAGCATCAAATAGTGAAGCAGAAGCAATGCACTCACTTTGAATCCAGAAAGTCCATGAGGGGTCGCAGCATGTTGTCAGAGTCGGCCTCCACCATGTTGCGGCTGTTGGCGTTGACAGGGCCCTTGATCTGGTACAGCAGAGAGGCCATCTGCCTCATACATTCATCAATTCGTCCCTGGAAACTACACACAAGGATCCACAGGAGTTAGGGGTCAGAGCAGAACGTTTTGTATCCCTGTGGGTGATTCAGACCTTCTTTCTCAATGGAATAAAAAATGACTAATCAGGGGAGAGTACATTTCAGCATGTCCTGGAGAATGATTTGAGGGCATTTTCATTCATATTGGAAAGATTCATGCACATGTTTCAGCGGGTTTTGTAAAAAGCCCTAAGTTTTAGGATGCCCAAACAATTTGGACAGTATAGTAGTTCGGATTCTAGGTTTTGTGTAAATTAAAGTCAAGCTGGCCGTCATGAGGCAGAAAAAAGGTTATGAAAAAAAATCAACCGTTTAAAAAGAAAGTACTGGTGATTACAATTCTTTGTAATTTGAGGATACTTAAAAATGCAGAGGTAATCTCATAGGATCTTGGTGCAAAAAAAGAGGTAATTTTCATTGGAAATATGAGTCTCCTGCCATCTTAAAATGACTGACATGGCATATTTATAATGGACTCCAATTAAGTTAATGTGGTGTTGTGGTGTGACATCCCCCAGTAAATCCAATCCCATTTGAATATAGCTAAAGTGACATATTTTGGAGAGATTTTAATGTCTTGGGTGTACGTGGGTCTACCTGTTTCCAAATGTGGTACTCAGCTCATCCAGAACATTGTTTAACTTGACCTGAAGCTCGTTCAGGATGTCACTGGCATCTGGGTCCAGCTGCAGACCGACCCACAAGGAGACAGAAGAACACAGAGAGGCTGGATTACTACAGGTGCGTTTTACAGGAGATCATCAGTGGAGTTCTTCTCTCGCCCCGGGAAATACACACCTAAAGAATGAGGAACCCAAGTAAAGATCACACAACTATCCAGTAGCAATGATTTCGATCATGAGATAGACAAACAAGGCAAAGGTCACTCGGTCAATCTTCCGAATCCCAACGGAAACAGAAAGCAGTTTAAAGACATGTTACGATTAATGTTCATGATACTGACTCAGATGTACAAAGAGCTGTTGACACAACCAGGGGTCACAAATGTGTCCTATATCAGAACCAAAGCATTCATCTTATGGAAACCACCTTAAGAGGCCTACAGCTACACCAGCCAAACAGATGACAACATGATGTGGTCCATTAAGCTAATGCTCCAATAGGCTGAATGCTAAATGGCCTGCCAGTGACAAGACATCTTGCCTCGAGACCAAAGTACAAGACAGCTGTAGAAAATACTAGTGAAGGAGCTCTGCCCCAGTGGATACAAGCAGAACCTACGGGAGCCGTAGGGAGAGATGGGAGTATGTTCATCATGAGCATTGTGTACGTGTTTATCATCGTGTACGTGTTGTTACTGCTGAGTTAGCCAATGGGATTGAGAATGAAGCATGTTGATGTCTCTTAGAGGACCTCAAACCTTTACTACACTCACCTGCTTCTCCTGGTCTTTCTTCTCAGGCTATCAGAGAGCAGGAAAAAAAAGAAGATAAGACAGCATTTATTGCTGTCTCTTATCAAGAGATAGTATAGGGTAAAAACAAACCAAACTGCTAGCATTATATAGCAAATAAACAATGGTGCCATAAAAGCTAATTATGCTGATTGGACCATCTTACAAAGTCTCCTAACTGCCCCTCTGGTAAATATCCCAGGAAAATAGTCTCATAACTACTGCTTCACTAAATAACCCAGGAAGAAAGTCTCATAACTACTGTTCCACTAATTAACCCAGGAAGAAAGTCACATAACTACCCCTCTGGTAAATATCCTAGGAAGAATGTCTCATAACTACCCCTCTGGTAAATATCCCAGGAAAATAGTCTCATAACTACTGCTCCACTAAACAACCCAGGAAGAAAGTCACATAACTACTACTTCACAAAAAAAAATTCGGGAGATATTCTTATAACAACCCCTCATTATCTAACGGAGGCCAGAAAGTCAGAGTATTAAACACACCTTATCCTCTGTTAGTGCATCCATCTTTAACAAAAAGAAAGAAAAAACCTGTAAAACCACGACTGCATTGCAATAACTTTTAATCCACTGTATACAGAAAGTCCAGTGTGAATGCGTCCAGTGTGAATTGGCACGGCCAATGTATTTATAATGAACCAACCTTTTCTTTGTCAGTCTATTGAAAGCAAAAAAAAAGGAAAAGAAAACAAATTAATTGCACTCAAATGAAATGTGGTTGTGGGAGGTACTTTTTAATGAGAATTTATTTTGGAGTTTTTAAAGTAAAGCACAATATCCGCATGGTCATATAAATATAGGGGAAGAGAGAGTTGCACCAAACGGATGACCGGTGAAAACTATCACCCCCCAGGGATTCTACGACAGTTTCTGGTTCCACCACGAGACAGAACCATGACTAGTGAATGTGGACCAGATGAGCGGAGAGGGACTGTGAATGGAAGGACCATGACCGTATCAGCGACTACACAACAACAAACCTCAACTCGCTCCTCCATCTCAACCTCCTCCTCACTGTCCTGAAGAGTCGGAGTGAGATATAACAAAATATTCAGTGAACCTCCAGCCACAGGCAGGCTGGGTAATCAAATCACTCTGAAATAACTGATCAACTAACAATGCTGTATTAGGGACAACAATATTATGTTCTGTATTTAAGAAAAAGCAATCATTGGCAGTTTTCTATTTGAGTTTGGAAATAGAAAACTACTGTGTATATACATAAATATATATATATATCCATGTGTAGAATGTTACACATGTACATATATAATGGCCTGGTCTTACACCCACCTGCTGCCTTGCTAGCATTTTGCCCATGTTATCCTATGGGGGAACAAGAGGGGATTGCCAAATGGATTTTATTCCGGATAATTGAAAAAGTCAGTACCACAGTTTGAAGGTCCGGCTGATAATAGTAAATACCTTTCCATGAGCTTTCCATGATAAAAAGCCAGGCAAAACGGATACTACCAATAATTTATAGAACAGTAAGATAAATATACAAATAGTTAAGCATTGCATCTTTATTAGATCGCATTAGTGCCAACATATCATACCATACCAGTCACTATTGAGGACAAAACCACCTTTTAGGTTCAACTCCTCACAAGACTTATCAAGTTTAGACGCAAACAAGATTTGGCCTCAACCACCCCTAAACAAAAAAAGGTAAAAGTAAAACAAAATCTTCATTTGTACAAATGTAAGAAAGATAGTCTTCCGTAACGTAACCATAAGCCATGCCATTAATCAACAGGTAACATACAGACAAAATGTATTCACAGAGTGTAGATGTCTTTACATAGCACCATAATTTCCTGAAAAGACTAAAGACCCTACTCCACTGTAATGCACCCCAGGAATCTATCATGTTAGATTTCTAGGATTCCTAAAAGCTCTTTTCTACCTTCTATTAATTCAGTAGTCCAATGATTGAATTTATACACAGTCTTTTCCTCGCCATCCTCTGTTATCATCTGCTGGTGAGGGTGGTAAGTCAGAAAATCTGTAATATGCAATCGAGTCCATCAACACCACTAAAGGTAACTGTCAAACCCACACCCACCTTCTCCTCCATATTTTCTTCATCATCCACCTGTTCATCAATCTTTAGCGTCAAAGGAAACATATCGTTAAGTGTAGTGCTACCATCCAACCAACTAAGTGATTACTAGGCCAAACTATAAAACACTACCTGACATCCAAACCAAATAATAGTACAGCAATTACTCAATTGGAATGGGACAGGGTTTAAGAAGCAGATTGTCAACATATATTGTGTAACTTGCATATTAAGGGATATGCTAATGTTGCACTACGGCCTACACAGAAAGCACTGGCTTAGAATTGCTTCTGATCTAATTCTCTGTTCCAGCCACGGGATCACATCTACCGTACCACAGTAGAAGACGTTTCGACTCTAAAGCAGAACTTCTCCCTACCATTGCTTCCGCCTTCGCAATCTGGTACGGAAAAACATAATTGCCATGTTGATATTGTTGTTTGCGAAGCACCCAAATCACCCACCAAAGCAAACCATTTCTATGATGTCTTGGAACTCAAGCTGGGATGATGAACTGAAAAACACCCACCATACAGACAGCTTTCGCCAGGCATCGAGCCGTCGTTGTTCATCACCATATGTTTGCTAATCTTGGTTATTGTTACTGCGACACAGTCGATACAACCATTAAACCAGCGGTCGTTCAACGAATAATCGTAGAAACAATGGTGCTGCATGGTAATGTTGTAAACGCATCATTCTGGCGAACTACCATGACATGGAATTTCTCCATCCTTAAATGGGACCGTGTGTTCAGACATAGCTGAGGTTCTCCTTTTTTCCAGAGAAACACATTTTCTCTTACATCCAAACCTGGTGACTCCATTGGGCTGGCTGCTTACCTGCTTGGCACCCATGGACTCAAACATTTTCTCCAGCTGGATACGCAACTGCTGCACATTATTCATCAGCACGCAGGGCTACACAGGGACAGAAAGAGATAATACACATCATTGAGGGGTTCCAATGATACTGTGAGTTTAGTACCAATGTTGTACTAATACACACATGTGGAGAACATGTAAGACCTAAACATCTTCTCTCTGATCCTGCTAATGAAGACGTTTTTGCCTGACTTTTTGGTTTAATGATGTTGGTCATGGTTTAAAAGTCGACAGAATCTAACAATACATTTCACAAGGCACATGAATACTTACAATCTTTTCTTTGTCAGAGTAAGAAGGAAAGCTCTTGGTCAGAATGGCACTGTATTTCAGAAGTACTTTGGCAATGGTCTAGGGGAAGAGAGACGCGTCATTAAGGTTGACACTAAACATCTTGAAGGTTTTAGTGTTATGGCAAATATAACCCAACCACACAATACCCGGCGAGTTTACCCATCCTGTTCTTTGATTGGGAAATATTTTTTAACCCTTTCTTAATGCCAGTGTGTTTCTATGGGTGAAGAGGGAGCACGTGAACTACTGATGAAGAGAGTTGCAAAATGACTCTCAAAGCATGAAAGCAGTCCTTAAATATTTCTTTGTGATTACCACAGTCTCTAAGCTGTGCCAGACTAGACCAGCCCCATTAGATATTAATATTTAATGAGACTCATTCTTTAAGACAAAAGTCCCTCTAGACAATCCTCTGGCAGTTTCTAGTGGAATGTGCCTTTCTGGGGCTAATGTGTGCAATAAGGGGACAGCACTTCTACAGAAATCCTTACAATTGCTTTTCTTGTTGTAAAGGGCAGAGTAGGCTTTTTTCTGAAGAAAATGCCCTGGGCAGTTGTGATCATAGGTCACTGATAGCAAACAACGAACCTGGCCTTCTACTGTTCTGAACACATTCCAGACCTAAATACTAGACAGACACAACTCAAGGTTCTCTAATAGGAACCTCAGAGATGATGGAGATACAAAATACATACATACAGATACAAAAGTCAACCTTTCCCTCCAGACAATCTCCAGGTCTAGAGTAGGTAAACTGGTGCCATTAGGAGGGGATGGTTACCTTGGCAAATCTTCGGCTATAGTGGGCCAGAACCTTGGGGTCTGGACAGTCCAGTTTCTTGATGATCTCAAAGCTCTGGTTGAGTTGGGTAAAGACATCCACAACCGAGCAAGAGAAGAGCGCATGCTCAGAAGTCTGTTGGAACTGGGACAAGACGACACATAGTTAACTATATGGTGAAAACCACATGCTTATTAGTGAATAACAAATAGACAGAAGTAACTACATGGTTAATATGGAATAACATACACATAGACAGAGGTAACTACATAGTTAATATGGAATAACATACACATAGACAGAGGTAACTACATAGTTAATATGGAATAACATACACACAGACAGAGGTAACTACATGGTTATATATTATAACATACACATAAACAGAAGTAACTACATAGTTAATATATAATAACATACACATAGACAGAGGTAACTACATGGTTAATATGGAATAACATACACATAGACAGAGGTAAATACAAGGTTATTATGGAATAACAAACACACAGACAAAGGTAACTGCATGGTTAATATGGAATAACATACACACAGACAGAGGTAACTACATGGTTAATAGCAAATAACATATAAATAGTTAATAGCAATTAACATGCTATTAACTTGAAGGCAAAATGCTCACTCAAAGGGATGTTAACAAATTTGAGCGAAATACACTTTAGTCTAAATGGAAAATGTGGCCGATCTTTTATTTTTAAAAGGATTTACGCTTGGGTGCTTTTTTTAGTTTAGGCATACATTATTGCTCCTGCAGTTTACTGGTTGTAGTAACTACAACAAACTACTACCAGTTACTCACTCCATCTTTCTTGTCTCTCTCTAGAGCTCCATGCATGAACTCCATGGAGACCTCCTCATTCTCATCCAACCACTGCAGCACAAACTGTAGGAACCATCTGCAATAAAAAGAGTCAAGTGGTAAAATAGGGGGGGGGGGGCTGATTTCTATGGCCATTCATGAGAAGCTTACAGATCAGGTAACTCACGACGGGTAGTCTGGGATCACCCCTCTCAGGTTCGGCAGCTCCTTCACATACTCGTTGTACAGCCACTTGACCTTGAAGTGCAGGTTCATGTAGTCAGCACTCTTACACAGCTTGTGTTTCTCGTGCTCTGTGGAGACATACAGGATTTTCGTGAAAAACTATTCTGAAATATGTACGTGGTCCCCTTATAAAACAGGCTAAGAATTTATTGCTCAACATAAAAACAATATATTTTTTCAGAAAACCCTAACCCCCCACCGATTGACAGATGGTCATGGTTGGTCCTACAAATTAATGTATTCACTATATCAAAATGACCTGAAATGGTCAAACCGCACCAACACAGAGATGAGGCAGTCTTGTCTGTCTGTATGGAGCTTTTCGTGACCTCATAGAACTCCTCCATCCTCCCATAGGATATACTCTTTCTATTCCTCATTCATCCCTCTCCCTCCACACAGTTAGCACGGCCTGCTCCAAATCCCTCTCCCCTGTGATCTCTTTGCCTTCCACATCATTATATTGCCTCAGCAAAGGGGCCGGAGAAGATAAGGAATATAGAATACATAGTCCCAAACTTTGACCACAGAGAAAGAACAACTGTTTTTTTCTACGAAATTACATTTCTACATCTCTGTTGGAAGTGTAAAGGTCTTTCAGTTTTCAATGGAAACACAGCTCAAACTCTTATGAGTGTAATCAATGTAAAGAACATTCACTGGTTTGAAAAGATGATGCTATGTATATTAGAGAGATGATGCTGTATACATTTAGGATAGGATAAAATGAAGAACAGCCGCAAACTCATGAATACAAATGGGTTGCCAAATATGAATGAATTTCTTAATTCTGTCTACTGACAATTTTCTTTGGTCAGACTTACACAATTGCGCTGGAATACAATTATATTCCCTACTAAAACGGCTAAAAGAAAACTGGGTCATAGCACAGCATAATACGAGGATGCTTTGCATGTATTAAGGATTGCTACTGTTTTAATGTAGTCAGCCCAACCCAAAAGCCATTGGTAACAATCACCATTATTCATTACTGAAAGAACGACAGGATGTAAAAGGCTGAGACAGTGGAGGTGATGGATACTGAGAAGTAATTTCATATGTACAGTTGCTTAGCGGCTACCGTATAGTACACAGCGGTTACCGTATAGTACACAGCGGCTACCGTATAGTACACAGCGGCTACCGTATAGTACACAGGTGTCCCGTCAGCCCCAATCTCTCCACCTAGCAGAGATTACCAGGTGAAAGGCCAGGTAGGGCCAATGAGTCAAGGAATTGGGAATTAAAGGGAGCTACTGAGCTCCTGCCAGACCACTCACCCTCCATAGCATACTTCATGTCCTGGGCAAACAGCGTCCACACGACCTCAGCAGAAACCTTTCCCACGTTCAGCTCCTGAGGAAACCTGGAGAAGGCGAGGCACAGAACATCGCTACAGACTCGAGATCCATTCACTTACAAAAAGGTGTGTGTGTGTATGTATACTAACTGGTTAAGGACGGGTGTGTAGGAGTTCCTGTCCTCTTCTATGATGGAGACCATGAGGGTGATGAGTTTGGGCCAGAAGTCCAAGTTCTTGATGCTGGGACCCTGCTCCTCCAGGGGAAGATCCTCTTTGTGCTGGACCAAAGCAACACAACGGGTCAAGACCACCACACATCCACAACCACATGACCGGCACATCTAAGAGTGAACCTTTGTCATCATGGGTTCCAACCCCAGAAATGTTCCTAGCCACTGTGCTTAGCATATTGCTTGCTCGTACTAACCACTATCTGGACACAGCTAATGTAAATAGGATAGTTTCAACCCCAAAGAAACAACACTGCTGGAAAAAATCTACATAATTTATTTATAATCTGCATTAAATCTATTAGTAAAAATTACATTGAAAGGAAATTAAGAAGGACCGAAACAGACAGAGTGACTTACTGCGTCCGTCAGCTGGTACTGGCGACTATAGAGCTCCTGACAGTTGTTGAAGATGTAATCATAAGTGGAGTTGAGACAAGCCTTGACACAGTCTCTTACCACCTGACTGGCTCTGGGGGGACTCTGCAGTTCCTGGACCTGGACACCAGAGGGAGATAGTGAGGAAGAGATACAGAAAGAAAAGAGACAAAGAAAAGAGCAAGAAAGTAGCTAAAGAAAGAATGCAGTGTTTGCAGAGAGGGCACAGAGTCTTTGTGGAGAGCACAGAGTCTTTGTGGAGAGCACAGAGTCTTTGTGGAGAGCACAGAGTCTTTGTGGAGAGCACAGAGTCTTTGTGGAGAGCACAGAGTCTTTGTGGAGAGCGCAGAGGCTGTGTGGAGAGCGCAGAGTTTTTGTGGAGAGCACAGAGTCTTTGTGGAGAGCACAGAGTCTGTGTGGAGAGCGCAAAGGTTGTGTGGAGAGCGCAGAGGCTGTGTGGAGAGCGCAGCCTTTACAGCTCAACTCCTTGGTTTACCTTCATTCTGAAGAAGGTGATGCTTGTCAGCAGGTCCACGGTGGACTTCAGGTCCTGAAGACGGTCCTTACTGCTGGCAGGGAAATTGTTCTGGAGGAGCAGAATAAGGGGAACATCCTTTAGTGGAACATAGTTCAAAGAAAGGCACATTTGGATCATCCAAGTGGTTCAGGTTTAAACTCCTCAACTTACCCTGTATGTGGAAAGGTCAATGCGCAAGGAGTTGTGGAGTTGATCTAAGAGCTTGACAAAGCGTTCTTTCTGTGGGAGAGATGAGTGAAAGTAATTCAGAGAGAGGCACCCTGTGGTATACAACAAGGACAACATCCACGTTGGTTTGTGTTATTAGAGCAGGGAGGAAAAGGGGTGTGGGGCCATACGAACCCCAAAGTTGGAGGCGGCGAAGCGGTTGGAGGCGGAGACATTCGTGGAGGCGGTGGTGTGGGCATAGAAGGCATTGATGTTGGCCAGCAGGATGCTCATCACCGCGGGAACGCCAGGACACATGTACTTTGAGGAGAGGCAGGCAAAGTGCCTGAACACGCCAGGAGAGGGCACTGTCAGGGAGGGCTCAGAGACAGTGGTCCAGCGAGACAATGGGTTGGTCCTACTAATTCATGTATTCACTATATCACTTGGTAATATACCAGAATGATCATAATGTAACATCCATATTGACATATGAACAGCAAGTATTTTTATGTCATTATTTTTAACTCACAGCACGTACAACTGTTCCTTTATTAATTAATCTACGGTTGCAGTGGACGTCTGAGACACAATAAGAGTAGTTCTACGTTTAGCTAGCGGGAAACTTTTGAGGGGTCAGATTTCCACCCAATGGTCAGAGGCTATGTGGAATAGCTGTCTGATTTCTCCCATCAGGCCACTGCCCCATTCTGGCTGAGGGATGGCTATCAGAGAGTGGTTTGTGTGAGTGATGGTGCCGGTAAACAGGCATATAATTGAAGAATGGACCTCTTGAAGACAGATCCCTTCCCAGACAATTTATAATTGACTTTCATTCATTTGGAGGCCACTGGGGGATGAACGGCTAGTTCATATTAGAGGGAGTGGAAGGGCAGAGGCAGAAGGACACTTCCACATAGTACGAAAGAGAGGGAGGAGAGTACAGAGAGAAAGGGAGAGTGAGTGAGGCAGCATGAAAACAGAGAGAAAGGGACAGTGAGTGAGACAGGATGAGAACAGAGAGAAAAGGGAAGTGAGACAGGATGAGAACAAAGAAAAAGGGGGAGTAAGTGAGACAGGATGAGAGAGAACAGAGAGAAAGGGGAAGTAAGTGAGAAAGGATGAGAACAGAGAGAAAGGGGGAGTAAGTGAGACAGGATGAGAACAGAGATAAAGGGGGAGTAAGTGAGACAGGATGAGAACAGAGAGAAAGGGGGAGTATGTGAGACAGGATGAGAGAGAACAGAGAGAAAGGGGAAGTAAGTCAGACAGGATGAGAACAGATAGAAAGGGGGAGTAAGTGAGACAGGATGAGAACAGAGAGAAAGGGGGAGTAAGTGAGACAGGATGAGAGAGAACAGAGCTAATGACAAAAACCAAGAGGAAGAGAAGGAAGGATGTCAGTTTCCTGAGACTCACGTCATGGCCTGGTAAATGGACTCGATGCCGTAGCGCATGGCAAACTCGTCCACGATCTCCTGGGCCACTTCGTCAAAGTAAACCTTCCAAGCATCGTCTCCTTTGGCATCGGGTATCCTCACGACCCCCTGGCCCAGAACGTCCGTCGAGTGGTGGAACAGGTTCTGGATGGTAGACAACCACAAAGTCAGGGACAGAGAGGTTGGATCCGGGATGGTTCAACGCGGACACAGAGCCGTACTGAGCGTGGTACCTCGTGCAGGCAGGTGTACTGGACGTGGTAAGGAGCCACCTTCTCCTCCCCCTTGATCTCCACACTAATGTGGAGGCGGATGGCTCCCGACACGGCCGACTTGTCGGTCCTCTTCTCTGCAACGACACGTCAACCAAATCAATTATCTCAATGTCTACCGGTCCCATTAACCAGGTCTCCCAAGACGCCGGTTACAGACCATGACTACGAATGAATGCTTGGACCTGCTACCGCGTCATTCCATAATAATAGGACCGAGGGCAATGCCCCAGAGTGGTGTGGCTCTGTTCCTCCCGGTCCAGGACACGTCAGGCGGCCTTATTCTGGACGTGCTGTGTTTAGCTGCTCACCCTGTCCATTACCCTGACAGCCACGTTATTAGGGTAATATGCACGTGTCGCCGGACCGGTGGATTCTCAACTGGAGGGTGCTACATAATAATCAAGGAGGATCTCTTCCCTAAGAGGGTGGAAGGGGCTGAGGGAACCAGGATTCACAAGGGATTTCACACAAGTTGCTTTCCCCACGATGTGGTATGGTGGAGAAGACCGATTTGATTCAGCAAGTCATATTAGCATAGCAATGTTAAAAGGAGGATTAGGTAAAGCAGAGGCTTACATCACATAAATATGCGAAATAAAAGAGTTACTGGTACCTGAAGGGGGTAGGATGTTTGTGACAAACATTGTTACTGAAAGGTATCATTATGAAAAAGGCACCTTAAAATGCTATGAAACAGCAGACTTAAAAGGACAAAGAATGGTCCACCGCTGAGACTTAAGCACATGTTTTATACTGCTATAACATTGGTTCAAATCCAGACTAGTGCTTTTTCATCAATCACCCCACGCTTTTCCCCATTGTCTCTATCCATTCGATATTAGAAAATGTCATGATAAAAGGGGGAGAAGTATTTAGAACTGAAGACTATTCCTGGACTTCATAGCCATCTCATTTCAAAACAGAGTGGGCAGAAGTGAGAATACAGTGCAATAAAATAAGCGACGAAGACAAAGAAAAGAAGAAAGGAGCATTTTCAATGGACATGATGAGCAAGCACAAGCGAGCTTAAGCCCAAGGGAAAGTTAAAGCATGGCAGGGACAGACAATGTTTTCATCCAGTGCCGGAAGGGGCTGTAGGGCCATTCCTAGCCTGGGTAATTGGGCATGAAGAATTGACCTGCTGGCCCAGGGAAACATGGGTAATGAGGAACAAGCACATCACAGGCTGGACAACACAAGAGTGCTGAGATCTAGAATGCAGAATGTGACATATGGGAGGAAGGAAGCCACTATGCTATGCTAACATCAATAGCTATGCTACAATGCGATGCAAGCTAGACTACGCTAACATAACATGTCTTCGGTCTTCTTTGGCTTTCCACCCATCATTAACAAACACAGTTAGTTGTCATCTGTGGGACAGATATTTCATGAAGACAAAGCAATGTGCTGCAAAGAAAAGTATGTTAGTTTAATGTGTCGATTTAAGCTGCCTTAAAGAATATATTAATGATCAAGCATAATGCATAATGAAAAGGAAGGGGGGTTTGGTGGACAGAATATGCCTTTGGCATGAGTTGAGCAGGATGGGGATTATTTATAATATATAGAAGTATGTATCAGAGGAAATGAGAAATCCAGGATAAAAATGCAGAAACAAAACAAACATAATTTGCCTCCTTTTGATCGTGTGAAATGTTTGAGTCACAAACCGTAAAGGCGGTGATTTCAATAAAAGACCCACGGCACTGCAGTAAAATAGAGCCTAACAGACACAATTAGCGAGGTGCACTGTGACATGTAGGAACCGAAGGAAAGGCTGGAAACATGAGCGGGTCCCAATGTCAGACCATATACAGGAGAGCAGTGGTGCTCGCACTGGCTTTAAAGATTAGAGACTGTCCTGTACACTGGACACTTTCCATCTGCTTTGAATCAGCCTGGCTATTATGGACAGTTCAATCACTGCTTCTCTCCAGAGATGAAACGAAAAAGAAGAATCTCCTTGCCCCCCTACTATAGTCACCCAGGGCTGTTATGAGGTGTAATGGTCCGCTATGATGCAGCCGATACTGTGACTCATCTTAACCATAACATAAAAATACACACACTACCACATATACTAGACTAGGGGTCTCTAGCCTTTTAAAAAAAGAGTGCTGCTTTTAAATGCTGTTTTGTGGCTACTCATTTTCTTCAAGATTTCCCATCCAGCCACTACACTCCTTCTTCCACAGGTCCTTCAAGTACAAAATAAATTTAATTTGATTATATACTGAGGTATCCTTTTGGATCCAAAGACAGCTCTCTCAAAGGTTTCTGGTGGCCATGTTTAACCTGAGGAAGACGACCAGGCCTGACAACTCATACAGTAGAAGGACTCTTCACCCTTTCTCTTCTGACTGTTTTGTTTCTTCTTCCGTGGATCCCACATTGCTGGGGTGGGTGTCGCACTCCTTTTTCCAGCCTGTTCTTAAACTTCTCAATGTTCTCAAACTTCTCCATGTTCTCAAACTTCTAATTTCTGGTTTTCCCTGCGTCTTCTCCCCGACCGTCTCTACTGGGGCAGCTTTATACGTCCCATGATAAGGTCCCAATAGGATGCAGGTCTGCAGGACTTGGTAGCTGGAACTGGCCTTGCTAGCTGGCCTTGCTAGCTGCCCTTGGAAGGTTCTGGATGCTACAAACTTAATTTGGGGCATTAGTGCAATGCTAATTCAGCAATTGCGGATGTGTTTGCACCATAATGGTTATAATAATACTCTGGATAAGGAATACATGCTGATGCCCATATAGATGATAAACCCTTCTTGGTCATAATATCTCCCAATTAAGTTCCCCCGAGACGAATGTAGATACCTGGGAATTCTTCCTGTTTAAAAGGACTAATGGCTAAAACTCAAACCAAACATTTTGAGAACCCCCTCGACATCTTCAATTGGAAAAGTTAATGACTACAACCTTTTAACAAAACATAATTATCAACCAATCTTGACATATTTCAATGGGTCAACATACTCCTAACAGGTGCCAAAATACTTTATTATTATTATTTTTGTTCATGATTTCCATATCTCAATGGAGGACTACGGGGATTTATGAAAAAAAACAGGGCACTTCTTTAAAATTTCAGAAACCATATGCTGAAGAAAGACGACATACCCAGGTTATACCAGACATCCATCTCTCCACTGAGTGTGCGGACCTCGATGATGCTTTGACCCAGGAAGTCATCAGATTCTCTTTTTAAGCGCTGCTTCACCCGGGACTTGATGTCATCATCCTCATCCCATACACGCACCTTGATGCGATCGGAGGAGTTATGACACTCACTGAGGGAGAATTTGGTTAGCGTCAATGTAAAGACATAAATAGATTCCAGTTAGAGTTTACTAACTATTTTTATTTATGTGCTTGGTCGTTGGACATTTCCGTATGTAGAATTAATTATAATGTCAAAACAAAACCATGCATAATGACAGTCTTTTAAAAAAATGCACATAGGAGACAATGGACGTTCTACTGTGGCCTAGATAGGTGATATTCAGTAGCATATATCCCCGGGGTAGACTGTTACCCTTAATATGAATTGTACGCTTGAAGTAAAACAACCCATAATACTGAGTGCCTCTGGGTCATTTCCTGTTTTAGGTATGGAATACATACTGGCCTGTGGCAAATGTAATACAATGGAGACCATATTTTTAGAGCGAAGGCACATTGTTTAATGTGGATAGTGTACACGCCAGCCTACTTACACAACCTGCTTTAAAGCTTTTGGTTGTGAAAATCACAGTACAAAGGACAACTACAGTAAGATAACCTTTTGTCTCTTTTGTCCAGAACCACTGCCAGCCAGTCTCAGCCTTCTTACACACCAGAACCCCCAATCCTACAGAACTTTTACACCAGAACCGTTAATCCTACAGGACTTGTTCACTTGAACACCCAATCCTACAGGACTTGTACACCAGAACCCCCAATACAACAGGATGTGTACACCAGAACCCCCAATCCTACAGGACTTGTACACCAGAACCCCCAATCCTACAGGACTTGTACACCAGAACCCCCAATCCTACAGGACGTACACACCAGAACCCCCAATCCTACAGGACTTGTACACCAGAACCCCCAATCCTACAGGACTTACACACCAGAACCCCCAATCCTACAGGACTTGTACACCAGAACCCCCAATCCTACAGGACTTACACACCAGAACCCCAAATCCTACAGGACTTACACACCAGAACCTACAATCCTACAGGACTTACACACCAGAACCCCCAATCCTACAGGACAATACAGCTGCCAGCATGTTGCACATTCAAGGTCAGGCCAGACTCACAAGTGGAACTTCTCCTCCCAGACCGGGTTGAGGTTGCCGTAGATGGTCTTGGTCCTCTTCTTGGTCTTGCCCACCTGAACCGTGACATAGGGGTCGCTGGAACCAGTCTTATCCTTGGCCTGCAGTCCCTGGGCACACAGCACTGCAGAAAGACGAACAGTGAGACAGGGAGTCAGACCAAACACCACAAGTGGACCGACAGGACAACAGAGACAAAGGATCATTAGACATCACCAGAGGGACCTGGAGAAAATCATCTGGAGGTAGAAACTGACCAGTTACAATAGAATAGAAACGGGTAACTTGACAATTGGTACCTGTGATGGTGATCTTAGCAGACCACTTGGAGGTTCCGTCCAGCACGCTCTGTTTGATGGTCTTCATCTGTTGAGCATGGATCACTTTGCTGATGATAAACACATCCCGTATCACATCAAAGATCTCCGGCTTGTTTCTCTCTCTGATCTTCATGCGGTCTTTCATGGCCATGATGATGTTCTGGGTACGATCCTCAGCTCCATGCTTGGAACTCTTCTCAGCAGCACCTGAATTTGTTTTTATAATAAAGCGCACAGAAAATGGACACGTGTTTAAAATCTGTCCAGTGGTTGAAGGTATTTATTTTCCAGTTCAAGAGATAAAAATGTCTTTACATATAATTGACATATTTTCATGGAGGGTGCTGAGATAAAAGTAATTAAACAGGAAAGTGCAACACAAACTTCATGGACCAAATTAAGAAAAGTGTCCATTTTGTCAGAGAGATTCAAAGAGTAAAAATCTAATGCAAATAGCAGTTTATGCACGTGTCACACACAGTCGATGGTGCAATTGCCTTTTGAAGGCCTCAGGCTGATATGGTCAACAATTACACAGCTCATCCCAAAAGGATCTGCAACATACAAGCTCTTTGACCAGTTCCGCTGTGCTATACTCACGCTGCAGGCAGTCGGCATTCAGCAGCTCCTGGCACTTTTCATGACACTTGACCCCGCACTCGGAGCACCTCATGCCCTGCCGGGCGATGCCCCACAGCAGCCCCTCACACTCGTAGCAGTAGGTGGGCGTGGTGGCCGTCCACACCTCGAAGTTGTGGGGCGTGGTGCAGGAGATGGGGTAGATCAGAGCCTGGAGGGTCTTCTTATAGACGTGGTTCTTCTATTGAGCGGGAGGGGATGGGAAGAAAACTGACATATGCGTCCTCTCCGCTGGGTTGAGTAGCCAATACGTATCCCAAGTACTCACCAGCTCCTCGTCTTTAAAGGAGGATCGTGCAGCCATGGAGGAGGTGATTCCAGCCTTCCTGGCTTGGACCAGTGACTATACAGTGGATGACAGGGGAACATATTGCAAGTTGCAATGTTAACACACCTACCAGCCCACAACTAACCCCAAACCCAGGGTAGTAGTATTGGAAGACATTTGCCCAGTTAGTGTACTAGTCAAGTAACCCGAGGCCCAAGGACGTTTAACACCCGTAAACCAAAAATGAATGAAAGAACTGATAACAGAGTTGTTACAGTACAGGTTGTGTGAGAAAGGACATGGGAGGAACTGGAACATCACTGGCCAGTTAACGAAACCGAAACTTGTGCCCAGCAATGTGGTAAAGTAAGAGTAGAGAAATGTTTTTTTCTCTATTTGAAGTTATTATATCAAGTAGGAACACTGAAGTGCAGTTGCATTGTAACACATGGTTACTTATTTGCAAGATAAAAACCTTGATGCACTTTAGTGCACATTCTTAGCAGAACAACTGCATACTGTACAATGTCCTTGAACTAGCAGTGCAAATTGTCCTACTTGATATACAGTGTTAACTTTTTCTGATTATAAAGGGGAGGGGCAATTGGGTTCTTTCCACTTACCATAGCCTGACCAAGGAGAATGATTGCATTCAAGAGAGTTGTGGAAGGTAATTAAGGGTTTAAGAGAGGAGGGAGAGAGAGATTATAAGACTGGTTTCACATTTGTCCCATTTGGTGAAATCTTGGTGATTCCTCATATTATCACTTTTTCATACCAGATAAACCTTTCATAAACAATTCACTTATTAATTGGACTCTCAATTATCAAGTATTGTTTTACATGAAAACAGAAGTAATGACAGAAAGACACAGACAGACCCGACAGACACTGATTAAGTGCTGAGAAAGATGAGCTTCAACACTTACCACATCGCTGACCAGGGGTATAGGCTTCCTCTTTCGAAGATCCGGCATGCTGTCAATTCCAAACAAACCACTTCCACTGCTGATGACAGAGAACAGAATGATACGTTTGAACTCAAACAGAAAACAGAGAGAAATTAAACAGCTTTTGCAGCATAGAAAAATTTCAAATCTAAATGAACAGAAAGGACTTGGTTGTCATCATACCCTGGTTTGATCCAAGCCTGTCTGGAGTTTGGCCCATCATCTCCCCCCTGCAGGAATGAACACTCTTTAGTGCAAGTTACTAGCCCAGGGCGATACACTTTATGTACACCGCATCACAGGAGGAGAATGAAAAGACCCAGCTGATTGAGTTTCACCTCTAGGAGGGCCCATGCAA